>JAWZYV010014774.1:0-73358 GCA_038373885.1 Cheiracanthium punctorium
TTTCCGTCGTTTCCTCCGAAATGCTTGTTAGGACACCTTAAAAAGACCCCCACGGAGAGCACTCCATACCTCGGCTTAGAGCCCACATGTAGCTAATGGCCGTAATCTCACAACGACAGAAAATCATACTCAAGACTAGTTTTCATATTCTTAAAAAATCTTTTAGCGTCAATTTATACATAGGTGTGTGTGTGTGTTTGTACGCGTATGCCCATTTTCATTATGGTCTTTTTCAAAAAAATTTCCACGCCGCGGAGCTCCACTGCCGCCGGGTTTCTGAGGTCGTTACGCCGCCGCCGCAAACTTCCGTGTGGCGCAGACCTCTACTGCCACCAAGGGCGACTTTTTATTATTTGGCGATTTGCACATGCTCACAACCTGTATTTACTGTTCATTTAAGGTTACCGGAAAACCGTTATCCCTATTTTCATTTACATAATCGTTTGCAGATTGGCGTACTTAACACCACGAATTATACCATCTCGTCGCGCTAGCAAATATCCAAAGTGTACTATAACTGCTATAATGTCATTGTTAACACCGCCCAATATTTCTACTGGTAGCAAATAACCCAGCTAGACCGAACCGGCTTTAAAACAATCTACATTTTAATTATTTTTCATTTTCAAGGTATTAGTTATTCTGTTTTGGAAAAACGAATAATCGCTCATTCTAAACTCTTGTTGTCTAAGCGAACTTACTATTTGAAAATTGTCAACTTTGTGTAACGCCAACTGTGGCCGCTGGCGCTGTCAAAGCTTGTAGACCTATCTCCTCCTAAACCGTAGGGATTTGAGTTTCGACTAAGGTGCCCACAGATTCGAAAAATTCCGAGTAACCTGCTAAGCTGATTTAAATTTCGAAAATCGAATTATTTTAGAAGATATTAATAAAAAAAACAAAAAATAACCCGAATGGTTGACAGATTTGGCATAAAATCATTCATTCCTTTGCAACAAAGCGTTTCCAAGTATCTAGAATCGCGTTAAATTTACAAACATGAGTTAGAATGACGCCCATTTTACGCCAAAATAAAAAATATATGAAACAAGTAACTCAAAATGTGTTACACAAAGTTGACACTTTTCAAATAGTAAGTTCGCTTAGACAACAGGAGTTTAGAATGAGCGATGATTCGTTTTTCCAAAACAGAATAACTAATATCTTGAAAATGAAAAATAATTAAAATGCAGATTATTTTAAAGCCGGTTTTCATCAGCTGGATTATTTGCTACCAGTAGAGATATTTAGCGGTGTTAACTATGCCATTATAGCAGTTATAGTACACTTTGGATATTGGCTAGCGCGACGAGATGGTATAATTCGTGGTGTTAAGTACGCCAATCTGCAAACGATTATGTAAATGAAAATATGGATAACGGTTTTCCGGTAACCTTAAATGAACAGTAAATATAGGTTGTGAGAATGTGAAAATAATGAAAAGTCGCCATTGGCGGCAGGCAATTCTATCTGTTCCGCAGCTTTTATTAACTTTACATGTACGCAAGTCGCCAAATAATGAAAAATCGCCATGGGTTGCCAATTCGCAAGGTGTCCAATAGATTTTACATTATCAAAAATGCAGCTGAAACATATGTTCTGATTTTATTACGCTTTAGCTCCTAATTAATATAACTTTTGAATGGCAACATTAAATATCATTGTGTTTCTGAGGAGTGCAAATAATTTTTCCAGCGATTATAAGCGGGGTCCGCACTCCAGGTGGAGTATAGCTCAGGACCCGTACAACACGGATTCCCATAACAAAATATCTTCCGTGTTATGAGGGGTAGGGGGTCTACTGTAGTGTGAAGTTTAAATTTTTATGTACCAGTGAAGATGCAAGAACCAAGCAATGTGTAGC
Source organism: Cheiracanthium punctorium (assembly GCA_038373885.1). Taxonomy (NCBI): domain Eukaryota; kingdom Metazoa; phylum Arthropoda; class Arachnida; order Araneae; family Cheiracanthiidae; genus Cheiracanthium; species Cheiracanthium punctorium. The sequence goes on from JAWZYV010014774.1 coordinate 1,865, forward strand.
TTAGCTCAGTAACATTCTATCTGATCCAATCTTCGGGTTTTGTCTGTTGAAATTATGTATTTTTTACGAATAAGCCTTATTAGGGGCCGAATGCCTCATACGAAAAGCGAGCGTAGCGAGTCTGGGGGGCCTTGGTCCCTAGTATTTATATATATAAATATAATTATATATATATATATATATATATATATATATATATATATATATATAACATTATTTACTGTATATATCATAATGTACTATATATATCATAAAATAACTATGTAATTCATTCAATATGTCTTAGATCAACATTTAAAGAAGGAAACCATAGGCCACTGTTTTTAAGACACCCTTGATTATAGGGATTGGGGGTGATTATGATTTTTATTTAATATTAAAAATATTAAACTTTTTACTTTCACTGTAAATGATCATAAAGTTATTTATTTTTTGTGGTTAAGGCAGATCTATACAAGGGTTGTGTGCTTAATTATGGCATGCCTTGGGCGGTGGACATTTTGAGGGGTTCTGACCCGAATTCACGTTACAGCTGGAGAAAACGGCCGCGCGGTAGGCCAGAACCCTAGACCTCTGCACTTCAGCCGTTTACTAATTGTCATGAAATTAGTAAACATTATTTATACTACAATGTAAAAGGTACTTGAATAATTTTTTTCTTATTTTTTCTTAGATAAATTTATATCTTATAAAGCTCTCTTCTTTATAAAATTTATAGCTTATTAAACTTTTAAGATAAACTGAGAAAAACTTGCTGAAATACCCAAGAATGATGAATTATAAATATTTAGAAGGATAACTTATCAAATATGGAACTTCACATATGAATAAAATACAGCAAGATAAAAAAGGATGCAAAAAATCTATTATAACGATTAATTTAAGTTGATGTAAAACTTTGAGAGAATTATTAATAAAAAAGAAAATCCTATTCGCTTTCGCTCAACAAATAAAACATTTTTGCATAAATACTTTATATTGCACTAAAAAATAAATAAAAAATGAATTAAGTTATTTGAAGAGTTATTTGTGTCTATTAAGATTATTTTAAAGTATGAGTATACTTATATCTCTAGGTACAGATTCTGAACACAAAAAGTTCAGATTCAGTGATTTAAAAAAAAAAATCAATTTTTATTCTTGTCAGAAATATTTGTAATTTTGTTTGTCAGTGGTTTAATATACACAAAAAGTTAAGTAAATGAACTAAGCACTTTTACATGTCCTCATAAGGCTGCCAACAGTTATGCTGGTAACGTTACAATTATTTATAAAATGGCTAGTTTTACAGAAAGATGTTACATTCTGGCAACATTTTTCTGCCAGTTTTTCTGTTTATTTACAGAAATAGTATTGTTAGTTACTTCCTATATCACTATTTTATTTCTCCAAATGTTTAAATATTTTTAGTACTTGCGTATTATCCCGGCGGTTTGCCAAGAGAAATGCCGGGCATATGAAATTATTAATGGTTTTGAATATGATTGCCAATAGTTTGGCAACTCATTTGACAGAAAAATAGTTTGTCGGGAATGACCGCCAGGATAATACGTCAGTACCATATTTTTATACATATATTTAAAATTTTTAATGAATTTACAAAAATATAATAGTAATAATAAAATAAGTATAATACCAGACTACTTACTGGTATTATATTTATTTTATGTATTACTATTATATTTTTGTAAATTTATTAAATTTTTTAAGTATATGTATAAACAAAATTTTAACATTTGGAGAAATATAATAGTAATATATGAAATAACTAAAAATACTATTTCTGAAAATTAACAGAAAAACTGCAGCAAAATGTTGCTAGAATGCAACATCTTTCTGTGTACAGGAAGTTTCTGTATGCAGAAGAATTACTGGCAGCAAAAAGTTTCCAGAAAATTTCTGTTTACAGAAAAATTACTGGCAGCAAAAATTGCCAGAAAATTTCTCTATACAGAAATTTTCTGTCGACAGTAATAAATGTTATTCAACACCTTATTCTGTAACCCTTACAGAAAGTTTCTGTATACAGAAATCAACTGTAAAACGCTGCTTGGAAACGACTTTTATATGTATACGGAAAATTTCTGTAGTGAACAAATTTTTCTGTCATGTCAGCTCCTGGCAGCAGAAAATGTCTGCCTACAAAATATTTCTGGCAACTTTTTGCTGCCAGACTTTTTCTGTTGATTTACAGGAATATATTTTGCAGTGTAGTTTTTGAGAAAGTTGTTTCTGCTTGCTACTTTTTTGGATAAAAAGTTGTTATTCAATGAATAAGTAAGTCAATCAATAGGAATATAAAATGGAATATTTTATGTTTCTATCATTTACGATACTATTGATCAACAGTAAAATGAACTTGTTCTTAAAAATATTCTATAAATATCAAAATAACGAATGGGATATATATCGATCGTAAATATTGGCTATTTTCTAAAATATGGACGATCCCCGATGCAGATTCCCTCCCGCAAACAAAATGACAAGGAAAATGATGGATACACTTACCAAATGCGTTGAAAGCCACAGTAAGTGAAGTCAAAATATACATCTTGCAGTGAGATCTGTCCGTTCCAAAATCCGTACTGTATCAAAACTCTGAGAAAACGCCAGTCAACAAAATCCAGAGCCCTTTCGATCGAATCTGTCATTTTTGTGTACCGCTCGGGACCATTTCTCTCCAAAGAATCCCACTGGTCGAGAGGCCCAAAACGAGCCGGTGCCAGAACGTTTTCAATTCCGACAAAATCCGTGACATCGTCTATGGTGTCAAGCCAGGCACGTTCATCGATTTCATCCAGTTTGTTGGAGTACACCAAGCGCATCCTGTTGACGATGTCCCTGTCTTGGCACGATCCCGTGCTCAAGGCGCCCAGAAGCGTGTCGCACATGGCAGCTACCGATTTCCAGTCCACAGAGTCGGCCGCTGTCCGGCTCATGGCTCTGGCCGCTGCCCTCCACCGCCAGCTGTGTTCCTCCGCCGTGTCCCTCGTTCCATGCCGGACGAGGAACCGCAAGTGCTTCTGGAGATTGCGAAAGGAATCCATCGATGACAACGGCGAGAAAGTCTCGTCAATAGATCTCTCAAGAGCGAGCTGTTATGTGTGGAACTCGGAAAAAATAGATACACTGATACTGATAAGCTCCCCTCTGCATTTTACAACACAACTCAGCAGCTGCTGGGTTGCACTGGCCAATCAAAGGACGCATTCTTCAATCCCGCATCCAATCGCGTTGGGAGAGAAGCAGGTTTTCAGAGGAAGAATGGCGAGCGGATAGCGGGAGGACAGCTCCTAATGCTAAAACTAGTAGTGGGGAATTTCGGAAATAGCTGAAGGGATTTCATATCCCAGACAGGACAGCTCCGAATGAGACCGATGGAAAGCTCTCAGCTCTCATCTCAGAGAAGAGAAGGCTTATGATGTGGTGTGTGAAATATAAAGAACTAGTGAATCGGCTATGGCGCACGAGCTTTTCACGTTACAATTGAGAAGGATGTTACATAATAGTAGAGAAATTTATTTATGTATCATGTCTGACGGGGGACAAAAATACAAGGCAAATTGTTAAAATATATTTTTTGAATGTGTTGTCTGTACTGAATCGATAGGTTTCTGGATTGTCCAATTTTATTGAATCCGTGAATACGTTTTCCTTTTATTCAATATTTTAGGGTGCTTCTCGAAAATTATGTGTATATCTGAAATAATAAATCTTTTTGTTTCAACACCCTATCTTTAAACAACCATTTTAATCCTATTATTTTACTTTTAAACCGATATTCTGATTTTAATCATGGATTCAATCAGATGAGATGATCTGAATGCTGTGACTAGAAATTACGATTTAACATGTTACCCTAGTCACGTGCGTCGCTTGCCTCCTCTAGTTGCGGATCTTAGATATTTTTTAAATAACGTAATGTTGAATGATTTTATAATTACAAAGCAAAAACTTACTTTTTAAGCAAGTTAAATTATTTAAAATAGGCTCAAAAGGTTTATTTCTTTAAGAACATGCTTCAAAAGTATTTTCAATTAAAATTTATTTGTAATTAGATCTTACAATTTACATAAACGATTTACTTACTTTAATTAACTAACTATTTTTTTTTATTTATTTATAAGTGGGGAGACAGATCAGACTTGGTAGACTTTCAGAAGAAAAATTTTGATAGACATAAAAATATATTGTAATTGTTAAGCATTCAAACCGGGGTGTGTATGTGCCAGTGGCGGATGAATGCAAGTTTATCGGGGGGGGGGGTTGAGTTTGTTGGTGGGGCGGTTAGTTAGAAGATTGACCTATACATCCATTTTATGGAAGTAAAATAGGATCTTTTACATTTATTTCTTTTAACCCGCCCTTGGTGTGTGCGATTAACTGACACTGGATTTGTAAAATTTTTCCCATGTAATAAAATCAGCACACTTTCAGGTAGATTTAAAATTCAATAATTATTACGGTGTCTAGAATTACTTAACAGTGATAACCCATTTCAGGCCAAGCATGGAAATTTTATAAAATGGGGTATTGTTTTCATTGAAATAGGCTTCCATGACACTCATTAAAGACACAAAAAAGTTTCATGCATGAAAAACAGTATTTTATGTAATAAAATGGTGCGTATACGCACCATTGGCCAATGTTTTGGCAAATTTAAGTAAAAAAAATGTTAAATTTTTGTTTCAATTTTATTTTATTTTCAAAACTTGCAATTTTAATCCATTATAAAAACGTATGATTCATCTCAAGTGGAATAATGACGCACTTTCAAAAAGTCGAATATGTCAAAAACCGTTTCAAGATGAAAAACTAGCGTATTTTCAAAATTTCTCAACATAAAGTGTTTACTCCAGTTGAATGACTAATATTTTATAAATTTCTTCAAAACCCTTAAAAATAGTAAAAAAATAAAATGAGTGAATAAAGTTGTGACACTTGATAGTGTTAATAAAAAAAAACACAAGTGTTAATAAAAATATCTATTGAAATGGTGCCTTTACGCACCTTTGGACTAAAATATGTTAAAATAAAACAGACTAAGCTGATTTTTGACTCGCAAAACTTACGAAAGTTCTATTTATTGAGTAAAAATTAAAAGTGTTCAAGAAAACTAAAAAGATTTAGATTAGACGGGAAATGACTACTACTTTCCGTAATAATAATCAGTAGATGACTATGGCTCAGAGAACACAATTTATGGACCAGAAATCCAATGAATCCAGCCGAAAATTATTTTTTAATAGCTAATTTATATAAAAATGAAATATTTAATATAGTAAAGTTTTTCTAAAAAAAGGCATAGAAAAATAATTTCAAGATTAAATATCTAGCGGCCAATTCAGTTTCTCCGTTGTAATAAATTTAAGTGAGCTATTGCTTGTTTTGTTTGCGTTTTTATGACAACGCCAACAAAATCACCCCCCAGACATGGGCGGTCTGCCTAGGATAGGGGGGGGGGTGTGCCTTGGTGAGACGACTTTCTAAGGAGTTCTAACGCGTATTGACGGAGTGATGAAGGCTGGACTACAAAATTTGCGTAATAGTCGCACGTTTTTTTTGTCTATTTTTCAAGGTGAAAGTCTAGTTGCGACTCTATTACGCGAGGAAATCTACTAGATAATATTGTACACTGTCATGATAAAAGAGTATTGGTATTATTGTAAAATGACTAACTTAACAAATGTCTCCAGATTGCCGTCATTAATCGATATTTTCGTCAGTTGCACACACAAAAGTGTTATTTTTATTTGGATCGTAATATTTTTATAGACGTAAATGAAGGTCAAATACGTGACTACGACTTTTATACGGGGAAAAATTTTTTGACGATTCTTTCGACTTCAAAACGGGGGTGCGACTATTACGCGAGTAAACACGGTCATATAAGAAAGAGTTGTCTTTGCTGAGTTCTTCTGGTGAGGTTCTGGCTCCAATTTTTTTTTAAATAACACATAACAGGTGAAAAAAAAACGTGCCATTTAAAAACTAGTCGTTTCCGAAGGGTGCCAGTATTCAAAAGTACCCCACCTTCTGATGAGGATCCAAATTGTGGCGGGAAAACTCTGCGAAGGACGTACGTAGCTCTGAAAGACACATTGAGTGACGCAAGCTGTCCTTCTCCTGGCAAACAAACAAACATTGAATCGCCTTTTCTACAAAATAATGCTATCGGTAAAGTGTCAATAACATTTTACGCGAAAATAGATATGTTTTGGAGTAATAATAAGAATAAATAAGATAACATGATTTTTGAAACGTGCATTATCTCTTGCACGTTGCATGCTTTTCTTGCGCATTCCCTGCCGACGTTCTGCGCCTCCCCCCCCCCACCGGTAGCAAACTACTGGTATATCGCCTACAGGTGATAGCGCATTCCCTTGAAACTCAGAGTGGAAGAAGTATTTGAACATTGCCTTATATATAAATGGATAAATTAGGGATTTTTCGAAATCGCTTATGTAATTATCCAGGCGGGCGACTGTACCTCGAAAAAGAGTTAAGAACGAGTTGTCCGCTAAATGCTCATGTTTTTTGGACTACGCTCACGTAGTTTTTTGGACTAATTACTGTTACTAACTAGTAAACCGCTGTGGAGGCAATAACAACGGGCGCTAGAAAAAACATTTGATTAAAATAGGACTATACTCAATATGTTGAATCACCTAAAATAATTAACTTCGAATTCAATTTTATCGAACCCACAACCTTCCGGTTGCGTTGAACTCGTAACCGGAAGGTGTGGGTTCGATACGGCGTACCACTAAAACCACCGTGTACATGCGGTGTACGTGCACGTTAAATCCGTGGTTCCGAAAGTCCTCTCGGCGGTCGCTAGCAGTTTCCGAGGGGTGCCAATATTCAGAAGTCCCCCACCTTCTGATGAGGTTCCAAATTGTGGCGGGAAATTCCGGGAAGGACGTATATGTAGCTCTAAGCGACACATTCAGTGACGCGAGCTGTCCTCTCCTGGCAAATAAATATATAGACACAAATCGAATTGGATGCTCTTCTAGAAACACGCAGAAACTTTTCGTATTCGAACGATTTCGTTTCGTTGAAACAGACCCTCTTATATCTATGCTTCACGCAGACGATCATTTTAATGAAAAAGAAAATCAAACTATGTTATCTGTAAAAAACTGTTTAAACGAACCGAAATCGCAACTTTCCCTTCAAAGCCTGGTGACCGTGACTTCCAATGGGACGCTATTGTTACCTGCAGAGCCTAATTTTGTCATTCACTTTTTTATTATTCTCGGAAATAAAATGCTTCTGAAAATGCCAAAAAAAGGGCTTGAAAATGAGGGAACGGGTTGATTTTCAGATTTTGAAAGGAGCGCAGATTGTTTTTTATATTATTATACATAACTAGCTGAAGTACCCGTTCTTCACACGGAATGGATATTGTTAAACCAACTTATACAAATGGAAAATAGATAAATCATACTGGTTATAGATTGAATTGCCTAGGCATATTCTACCTACACTTGATTTTTTCAAAATAATGTTTGGAATGTGCGTCCTAATCCGCGAGTGTGCCATATTTGTTTTCCTTGTTCCATAAAATACTTCTTCAAAATGGAGTCTACATTAAAATCGTCTACTAAAACTTTTTTGATATCCTCGCCAGGAATATTCTTACTATACTCCATTTTTATTTTCGCGAATACAGACACCCATACTCCAATTCAATAAACAGTAGGGTTTGCAATTTCTCGACAAATAGCGACAATATCGCCAATCTGTGTCCAGTTTTGGTGACTTATTTACAGAGCCTTATGATCGCATGGGAAAATCGGGACTTTGCCCAGGGCCCCCGGCTCGAAAGGGCCTCCAATATCAAATGTTGTTCTGAAATATTCTTTTATATATCAACATTTTATGAAAAATAAAACAAATGTCATAGATGGGGGCCCCCAACTTCATTCACGTCTTGGTATTTACGTGAGAGAGATAGGGTGGTCAATCTTAAATGCAATGGTGTTAAATGCATTCATAATTTTAGTATGGCGATTAATTAGTTTTTCGTTGATTACTGGACTTGATTTAAATTTACAAAAAACCCACGTTCAAGCAAGCAAGCGCATTTCTTTATCGCAGTACAGTTAATTAGAGTTGATTACAGAACTTAATTTAATTTTCAAACGGCACGTCGTAAACTAGTGGAATATTTTAATGAAAGCGCAATTAATTAGAGTTAATTTTACAAAAAAAACCACGTGGTAAACTAGTGAAGTATTTTAATGCAAACTAATTAGTTATCGTTGATTACTGGACTTTGTTTAATTTTACGAAAAACCCACGTGGCAAGCAAGCAAGCGCAATTCTTTATTGCAGTACAGTTAATTGGAGTTGATTACAGTACTTAGTTTAATTTTCAAACGGCACGTCGTAAACTAGTGGAATATTTTAATGAAAGAGCAATTAATTAGAGTTGATTACTGGACTTATTTTAATTTTACAAAAACCCACGTGGTAAATTAGTGAAGTATTTTAATGCAAACTAATTAGTTATCGTTGAGTACTAGACTTTGTTTAATTTTACAAAAAAACCACGTGGCAAGCAAGCAAGCGCAATTCTTTATCGCAGTACAGTTAATTAGAGTTGATTACAGAACTTAGTTTAATTTTCAAACGGCACGTCGTAAACTAGTGGAATATTTTAATGAAAGCGCAATTAATTAGAGTTGATTACTGGACTTATTTTACAAAAAACCCACGTGGTAAACTAGTGAAGTATTTTAGTGCAGACTAATTAGTTATCGTTGATTACTGGACTTTGTTTAATTTTACGAAAAATCCACGTGGCAAGCGCAATTCTTTATCGCAGTACAGTTAATTAGAGTTGATTACAGAACTTAGTTTAATTTTCAAACGGCACGTCGTAAACTAGTGGAATATTTTAATGAAAGCGCAGTTTTCAGCTAGAGTTGATTACTGTTTGATGGGTTTTTCGTAAAATTAAACAAAGACCAGTAATCAACGATATTTAATTAGTCTGCACTAAACTGCTAGTGGAATATTTTAATGAAAGCGCAATTAATTAGAGTTGATTACTGGACTTATTTTAATTTTCCAAAAAACCCACGTGGTAAAGTAGAGAAGTATTTTAATGCAGACTAATTAGTTGCAGTTAATTAGAGTTGATTACAGAACTTAGTTTAATTTTCAAACCGCACGTCGTAAACTAGTGGAATATTTTAATGAAAGCTCAATTAATAAGAGTTGATTACTGGACTTATTTTACAAAAAAACCACGTGGTAAACTAATGAGGTATTTTAGCGCAGACTATTTTACTGACTTGTGGATGATTAATTATGGATTACACTTTGAAAAGTCATTATTTTCTTATTTGTGTAAATAATTTGTGTAATTTAAAATACTTTTTTTTTTAAGTAAAACTTCTTTAGTGGCGACTAGGAAGTAACTCAGATTTTTTCCTGACGGAAGTAACGCTCAGTAAAGGAAGTGACGTGCGCATGACCTGCATGGGTCTCAATAAGAGATATCTTCCACTTTTTTCAATTCGTAGGCTATTTTTTACTTCTGCAGTTCTGTAATCGTTTGAATTTTTTTTAAATTTAGAACGCATCGTAAACTAAAATTTGCTAGGCTGAAGACTACTCTGGACTTGGAAGTTCCATTACTCGTGTTTTGATTTAAGACTTTGCTTATATATTTTTATTAACTGTTTATTCTTTCTCTTTTTTGGCCCTCGTATTAATTGAACTTTGTTCTAACATACTAACGAGTTTTTCTGGCTTTACTTTCATTTATTGTTCTAAATCTGTTTTCAATAGTATAATAATTCTTGCATAAAATCTATATTAAAAGAATATTTTTTTTCAATTTGAAGTTTTTAAAACATTAAGTAATTTGTAGCTATTTTGCTGTAAAAGTGAAATTGAAAGAAATAAAATCACACTTAAAAATAAATAAAGAAATGAATGTGTATATATATTAAAAAAATTAAGAAATGGCCTTTATTTTGAAATATGTATAAATTATGTTCAGAACAGGAATTTGGTGTTTTAAGAGGTGAAAAAAAATATCTTAGTTTCTGTGAATCACCACCCTCCCCCCCCCCTCACCCAGATATTATCTATGGAGGTTAATATGGTTCACCCTCATGCTCTAAACTTCAATTATTTCTTTGCGTTATGGCAAGTCTACAAGAGAGGTGTCTTCTTGGGGTGGGTGACTTGGGTGGCGAACTTTTTAAGGGATTCTAACCTGTATCCTTGCTCATGCCTCTAAACCTTAAATAATGGTTTTTGGACAAGACAAAAATGTTGGGGGGATTCAACCAAATGGGCATTGTTGGGGAATTATGAAATAATCGGTTTTGATTTATATTATTTATGTATTGGCCTGCGCAAAAATATTTCTTTGCCCCTTTTTACAAAAAAGAAATCAATCAATATAAAGTAGTTTCCATTTTAGAAATATTTTATTCCTTTTTCTGGGGGGAGGGGGGGGATAGAAAAATAGGCATTCTCTTAAATTTCCAAACATGATATGTACATTAACAGAGGTTATCAGCGGATATATTTATATTTTTGATTTACCCAACAATTAGTTTATTTATTTATTTATTTTGGTTTTCAATTAAAGGATAGCTATTACTCTTTTAACTTATTTTTGTGTTTCATAATTCTTGTATTTGTTCGTATAAATGACTAAAATTTAATTTCAAATAATTTCTTTTCGATAACAATTCAATCATGTTTATTTCTTATTTATTTAAAATAAAATAAAGACTTGTTAATTGTAATAAAGTTGAAAAGAAAATTTGAATAAATTATGCTTAAAATAAAATCTATTTAAAAATCAAAATTATTAGTATTCTTTTGATTTTATATAAATATCTTATCATGAACTATTTTTATTGTTTTGTTAATACTGTTGTAAGTGAAAGTTGTTCTGAAATGTACCATAGGTAAAAAATAAGCTTTCAGGGATTTTTTATTTCAGCAGGAGAAAAGGTAACATTGAACATATCAAATATTTCTGCACACTGTTGAGTAATGTGGATGTCCGAAACTCTTATTTCTATTCTTGTTTGATCACAGATTACCTCAAATGAAGTTATAGTGCTGCAGACAAAGAAAATTCTTATAAATCTCCTGCTGATTGATTTTACATAGCTCAATGGCTATACAGATCACCTCCAAGCACTTTGAAACTTTCACTTCTATTCTTGCTAAGTTTTGATTAACCAAACAAAACATAAACTGTCAACGAATTCTGTAACTAAATAGATCTAGAGGTTATGAAGGTTTGTTTTAGTAACCATGTGGAACTCTTGGGGGTACCTTTTAGTGATGCCATCATCTGATTATTAAAATGAAACTCTGTACTCCTATGTTTTGTGTCAACAGTCCACATTTCACTCACTGGAATGAAAGCAAGAATTTAACCCATTTGTGCCTGGATATTTTTGCGACTTTCTTCGATTTTTACTGATAACAGAAATAATAGATAAATTTCTGATGTCAACTTCTTGAACAAGGGATGATTTCTTTTAAAATCATTATGTATAAAAATCGAAATATTAACATCCTATTTGGTCATGTTAAAATATTTTGTAGAGTTGAGGCTCAATACTCATGAATTAAGGCTAGGAAAAATAAATAACGTTTTCGACTAATAGCGAAAATGCCGTCCCAAAAAAGGGACACTAGGCATAAATGGGTAAATGCATGGGGTCAGATATTACTTGTACCATTGAGCTACGTAAAATTTATTTTCCAGCTGTTATGGATCATTCTGAACGTGACACTAATCCAAGATAGCCCAGAAATAGATATCTAAGAAGTTCTGGATATGAAATAAGTATCAATTTCTGATCATTGGATATTTTGAATATGAAATAGATAGCCATCTTTGGGATATTTGAGATCTTCTGGAAGTTTAGTTATAATAACTATACTACATATATACAGATCTCTTATAGACCTGTATATTATAGATGTTATTTACTCATTAGAGAGATCACACCTGAAATTTCTAATAGAGAAATCTGTTTTATGTTGGACTTCTAATACATATACCCAATATCCAGCTATGATGTATTAAAGATTGCCTATGAACAAACTTGGGGGAGGGGGGTAAATGCAGCAAAAATATTTACTTGTACGATATGAAGAATATTTTCAAGGCGCTCGATTTTGCAGATACATTTTAAATATATTTAATTTAAATTCAATAGCAGCAAAGTTTTATAATTTTTACAATATAATGGTTAAATATCAACTTTCTACTTTTTACCAATACTAGCTTTATTCCCAGTGTAATATTGAGTAAATATTAACCAAAAAATTAAAAATGGTATAAAATTATGTTAAAGTAATTACTTATCAATATTGAATATATTTTCAATGTATATCGAATACTATAAATGCATTTTAAATATATCTGAGGCAAATATTAACTTTGCTACTTTGTACGAAGTTACATTTGATACATTTGACGAATTTACAGTTGATTTCTGTTTTCAAATTTTTTTAACAATATTGAGTTAACATTAAAAATTTACAATTGAGGACTACTTCAAAAATATTTCCAATACAACCCTATATTAAGAATATATTTTTTTGTATGTTAAATTCAGTAGAAAAAGGTATTAGTATAGTCATACTGAAAGTATAATGTTATTTTGAGAATTTATCAGACCTAAATGCTAATTTTTACCAATATTGGAATTTTATTTACCAATATTGGAAATGTGTTTATGTTGGATGTGGTCTTTACTCTCAAAGTATTCACATATATGTAAATTTTAGTAATTAAAAGTAATTAGTACTTAATAATATTGGAAATATTTCTAATATACACTCAATATTATTGATAAATTTCAAATACTTTAAGATTCAATAGTATTAAAATTTGACTTCAAATGGGCAAAATATTAAATTTATAATATTGGATTTTATTTTCAATGAATTCACAAGATTGGATAACTATTGATGCTACATAGAAAATATCTTTTAATATTTGTCAAATATTTAAAGAATAATAATAATCAATGCTGTTACCAGATACCAGTTTTTGATTTACTCAACAATTATTTTATTTTTTGGGGATATTTGGGATCTTCTGGAAGCTTAATTATTATAACTTTACTACATATATACAGATCTCATATGGACCTGTATATTATAGATGTTATTTACTCGTTAGAGAGATCACACCTCAAATCTCTAAACCTATTTTATGTTGGACTTCTAATAGATATACCCAATATCCAGCTCTGATGTATTATGCTCTGGGTAAAGATTGCCTATAGGTAAACCTTTTGTGGGTAAATGTGGCAAAAATATTTACTTGTACGATACGAAGAATATTTTCAAGGTGCGCGATGTTGCAGATACATTTAAATATATTTAATTTAAATTCAGTCGCAATAAAGTTTTACAATTTTTACCAATACTAGTTTTATTCCTAGTGTAATATTGAGTAAATATTAACCAAAAATTAAAAATGGTATAAAATTATGTTAAAGTAATTACTTATCAATATTTAATATATTTCCATTGTATACTATAAATGCATTTTAAATATATCTGGGCCAAATATTAACTTTGCTACTTTGTACAAATATTGATTTTTGTATTCAATTTTTTTAAATAATATTGAGTTAATATTTAAAAATTTATCAGTATTAGGACTACTTCAAAAATATTTCCAAGATACAAGCAATATTAAGAATATATATATATATTGTATGTTAAATTCGGTAGAAAAAAGATTAACATTATTTTGAGAATTTATCAGACCTAAATGCTAAGTTTGACCAATATTGGAAATTGTATTTATTCTCAATGTGTTCACTTACTACTTTGTACCATTATTGGTTTTTGATATCAATGTTTTCACAATAATGAGTTAATATTTAAAAGTTTATTGGTAGTGAGACTACTTCAGAAATATTCCCAATATATAATTAATATTTCAATGCACTTCATATGTTAATTTAAACTTTACAAATAATAATAATAACATTTTGAGCACATATCAAGGCTAAACGCTGATTTTTACCAATATTGGAAAAGGTTTTTATTATAAAAGTATTCACATACATGTAAATTTTACTATTTAAAAGTAATTACTTAATAATATTGAAAATATTTCTAATATACACCCAATATTATTGATACAATTTAATATTATTAACAACAAATATTTTAAGATTCAACAGTATTAAAATTTGTATAATTCGACTAGAAGTGGGCAAAATATTAATGTTCTAATATTGGATTTTATTTCCAATGAATTCACGAGATTGGGTAAATGTTGATGCTGTATAGAAAATATCTTTTAATATTTGCCAAATATTAAAAAAAAAATAATAATCAATGCTGTTACCAGATACATTCCTCTATATATATATATATATATATATATATATATATGTATATATATATATATACTAGCAGCGTGGCCCGGCGTTGCCCGTGCAATGAATGAGAAATGCCATTTACCTTAAATATAGATTGTAAAGGGAATGAATGTGAATCCTCCCGCTGGAATGATAAAAAAATGACACGGGATTTCCCGCTGCAACGAAAAAAAATGAACACGGCACTTAATACAGAGGTTGCCAGGAATTGGACTTGGCTAGGCTAGAATGTGAATCCTTCCGTTGCAATGATAAAAAAAAGGACATGGGACTTCCCGCTGCAATAATAATAAAGAAAAGGACATGGGTCTTCCCGCTGCAAAATAGAAGAAGAAAAAAAAAAAAAAAAAGAACAAAGCACCCGATGGCGTAGAGGCTCCGGGAACTGGACGTGGCTAGATTTCTCCTCTTCTACCTGCCTGTGTTCTAACAATCATTTTTCAGAGATCGAATTTTGTTGTTTCTCTGAGCAGAAGGCACTTTTAGTACTTTTATTTTATTTTATTTCTTCAGTTTTTTCTGAAATAAATAAACTAAACGGAAACTTTCAGGGTAAAAGTACAAATATTTAAATTGGGGAACTTTTGGCATCCCCAAGAAGTCAAAGTATTTTTGATGACAAATTGAAAAAACGATCTATATTTGGGGACTGTCCTGGAATTTCGAGGACATATGGTCACCTTAATCTCCACCTCTCTCTTTCAGGACGCCAGAAGAAATTCCCCCCTCCCGCGAAGCGCGCTCACAGTTGAAGCGACCTTGAAAACCAGAGGGGGAAGTTTTCGACTTTCATTTTGCGGAATTTGCAGTCCACAGAGAAATTTAACCTGCGCTCCTTTCAGAAAAAAAATCATATAAAAAAATCTAATAAACATTTCTGCACAGTTCAAAATTTAAAGGAGGGAGAAATAAATGTTTAATAAGCGGTAGAAAGATGGAAAAATTTTGCCCATTAGGTTTTTCGATGCGAAATTTTCTTCGAAACAGGATTTCCTTTAAAAAATTCCCAAAAATCGGCAAATGTAAGTACGATTTTGTAACAATTGCATTTAAAAAAGAAAACTCTGTAGTTTCCGATGATATAAAAAATATAGTATTTGGACAGAAATTTAGCTCGCGATAACGTAAAATGCGAGAAAAAATGGCCAAAAACCTTACAAAACATAAAATAACTCAAAAACTATTAATACGATTAATTTCATTTTTACGGCATTAGCTTTCTCTTGTCCTATTTAGTCAGCGTGCCAAATTTGGTCCAGATCCGTCGAAATGTCTGGATGTGTATAGCGAACAAACAAACAAACAAACAAACTCTTCTCTTTTATATATATATATGGAATTATTTTAATTTCCCTAAAATAGTGATAGTCAGAAGCAAGGCCTATTCAAGGAATAAATCCAGGGCCGTACCCAGAAAAAAAATTCAGGGAGGGTCCAAACCGGGGAAAAGGCAGAATTTTTCACAAAAAGACGTCATTATTATTATTTTATTAACAAAAATCAATTTTTTTTGGAGGGGGAGGGTCAGGACCCCCCTGGATACGGCCTCGAATAATCACCCTAAACAGTGCCGGTCACTCTTAAAAATGGTCATAGCTCACTCTTGATTAGAGCGGTCCACTCTTTAAGGGATAGCGTGCTGTCACCCTTTCCTTAGAGGGAGGCACTCTTTCCCGGAGTGCGCTTTTGAATTCTCACTCCTAGTCCAGAGTCAGAAATGTCACTCTTCGGAATAGTGCTTTCTCACTCTATGGAGGTTGGCTGATTTTTGCCACGAAGGTAGGGTGATATATCACTCCTCAGCACTGGTTTTTCACTCTTGATTGTTAAGAGAGTATGAATGATTTTGTTTATAATTTGACATCGATCCATGGATTCAAAGCGGATGATACATCAAGATGTCCAATTTTCATCTTTGTCTAGCTCGGATTCCGACGTCGATGAATCATGCATCGATGACTGAGATAACGAGCGCAGTTTGTTTTCTGCGCTGTACCCAAGTACGCCGACGCCCGTCCGCTGAAATAATAAATGAAAACGCAACAAGCTGTATACTTTTAAGTCAACTTTTATTCGAGTCATTAAAATCCTACAGATTTACCATCTCCTCGGTTCCGGATCCCCGAGCAGTAAGTCCTTCAACCTTTCGGGGATGTGCAGGTCCTTCACCAACTGGGGCAGCACGACAGACTGGCCCTCCGCCACTTCAATCAGTCGAGCCCTCGCGGCACATCGGCTCAGCTGCTGCAGGCTTCTCGGACCGTACGGACGTCGACCGAAGACGGCTGACCAGTCCTGGTCGACGAATCGGTCCAGGGCACCTCGATCGCAGCGGTCACTGCCCATGAGGTACAGGACAAAGTCCCGCACTTCGTCTGGGGAGACGAAAGGTTCGGGCGCCGCCGCGAAACACAGCCTCAGGCACCGCAGATAACGTTCTCGTTCTCCCCGCTTCATCACTGTGACTGCCCCCAGAGTCCCGGCAATCAAGCATATTCGACGGAACCCTCTGGTTTTGTCGCTCGATGTTCTGCCGTCGTTTCTTTCAAGGCGTCTCCAAAGGCGGCCAAATCTCCGACTCGACCCACGCTCAGGTCCACGTTTGTTCCAGTGCGCATGGGCGTACTTCCTACAAAAAACATAAAGGTGAGGAATGGCAGTATACCTTTGTTCTTTCAATTCTAATACACTAAAAAAAATTCTAAGTGGCCACCCCTATTCCACGGCCCCAGAGGCGGGGATAGGCGTGGGCGACCGCCTCGCGCTTCCAAGGGCCTCGCATCACGTAGTTTTTATGAAGGAACTTTGGCATGGCCTCGAACCTGAATATTTTTACTAAAGGGTTAGAACTTAGAATCGGAAAACTAGATATTTGAAATAGGATTTCACCATAGTAACATGTGAATGTTCCTTAGCACGAAAAATCACGAAGGTCGTCCCTCCTCTGGGAAATTTTGTCTGGTTACGGGCTTGTTATCTCGGACATAGTTACTGTATATGGGGCGGTTCTTAAGGGTGCAGTTCGAAGAAACAAAACCTAACTCACGGTGGTTGTACACAAATTAAAATAAACTTCAGAATGAGTCTACATAAGCTGCATTACACACTATAATAAATGAAAAACTGTGCCTTTTAGGAAACATTTAGAAAAAATTGTTAGTCATGGAATTGTCCAGCGAAATTTTCAAAAAGTGGCACATTTTTCAAAATGTTCGATATTTAGTAATAGTTTGACTCAGCAATCTCAATCTGACATTCAAGGAAAATAGTGCATTTTTGACTAAAAAATGATCACTTAAATAATTGTTTTACTGCGAAACACAGTATAGTAAATAGTAGTGATACGAGTACAAAAAACGAATTCGCTTAAGATCTTATTTAAATCGAAACTTTAGTATAAGTAGGCTTCATTTTTGAATACCACAGGATAATTTAAAAAATCTACTGGTGCTCCCTCCACCTGCCATATTAAAAAAAAGACTGCTACCGCTTTTTTAAAGTACTTAAATTTTGTTTCTCTTCTGAGAGTTATTTTGAGTAACATTGTCAATCACATAAAAGGCATAGTAAATGAGAAAGGATTGAAGAACAATGTCATATTTCATAATTTTACAAGTTAATAATGTAAAACCTTTTAAAGAGTTGCAAGACTTTTAAAAAAGACTATACCAAAATTAAAGAGAGCAAAAATTAATTTAAATAACGCGATGGAAAAATAAATAATTAAATGAACCTATTTTAAAATTATATTTAAAACACTCATTCTTGTTTCGTAATTAGAATTTCACAGACCCAACCGGACCAATGTCCTGTGTCCCAAGCTAGAAGGACCCGCGAGTGAGGAGGAAAATATCTATTTATTTTATATTTAAAATTTTCATTAAAAAATAAAAACTTCACTAATAATTTTTAAATTTTCATTTCTCAAGGTGAAGAATGTGGCTTTACCTGCAGGGTGATTCCGAACTCCTATAAGAACATGTAAGGGAACTAAGATGGACTTAGACGGATGGTTCAAAGTCTCATAACAACGTCGTTTTCACGTTAAGGCAACGTTTCTCAACCTGTGGGGCACGCCCACCAAGGGGGGCGCAGAGCGTTTGCAGGGGGTGCGCGAGAAAAACCAAAGAGCAAGTAATGGTGCATGTTTTTGAAAAATCATCTTATTCTCATTTTTACTCAATGCATCCATTTTCGCATAAAATGTTCATTCAAACTTGACTGATAACATTATTTTGTAGAAAATTCGTCTAAATGTTCATTGTTAAAGATTAAAAAATTGAATGTATGCTGAAAAATGTGAAGGGTGGGCGCTACCGTAAGTTAGCCTTTGTTGGGTGGGTGGGTGGGGGGGACAATGGTAAAAGGTTGAGAACCGCTGCGTTAAGGTGACCATACGTCCTCAATTTTCGGGGACAGTCCCCAATTTTTGAGCTTTTTGCAATTTTGCTCCAAAATATAAAAAAGCAATTGGGGTCAATATTTAATTATTACATTGTTTTTTATTCAGATTACTGTTAATTATTTCATTAATTATAAAATGTTCTGCAATTTTGTTTCAAGCTTGGGGACATGTCCTCAATTTTATGTTCAAAAACATGGTCACCTTATTTTCACGTACCTGCTTAATATTCAGTTTGGAATAATAGTGAACCTCCCGATCATGGTTCGTCAGAAATTAATGTATCTTCCACAGAAAGCACTTGACTTAAACTGATTAGTAACAGGATTGATTATTGAAGCATGGATTCCATATTGATAACACGATTGATTATTGAAGCGCGGATGCACATTGATTACAGGATTGATAATTAATCTTACAATTAACTTTATTTAAAATCAACTAATAAATCAACACAAATTTATCAGCGCTTTTTTTAAATTTAATATAACAAAAAAGAGTTACAAACAGCTTTTCAAATGAACACCTCTCCCCCCCCCTTAAAATTGCTACTTAAGATAGTAGGGTGGGGGGATCTCGCAAAACTCACCTTGCCCACTGCTAATTTTTGTGTTACCCCGCCATTGCACGGCCCCACTCAAAAGTTTCACAAGTACCTCATCAAAAGAAGCTAGGAATAATATAAATGTTATCCTGATTGGGCGACCACGGACTATTCCGTGGTCGCCAACTTCGAACGAAAATAGAACGGCCGACCATTCTATGATGATTTTGTTAAAGAATGATCCTTCTGACGTCACTATTTGCGCAAGCACCCCTTACTGTCGATGGTCTGGCTTTCCCATTTCCGTGGTCTCTTTTACCTTGCATTTCAGGGAGGTTTTACAGGGTGGCTACAAAAATTCAGAAAAAAAGTTCCCTGATTTTTCCCTGATCGTCTAACACTCGGCAATGATCAAAAGGATGGTGACAGTAGAGAATTTCACAGTGGAATAAGGATACAGGGGTCACAATGACCACGAAGTCCCATCCTCTCGGTAAAAAGGCATTCGGCAATCGACCACTAGGGGTCATGAATCATTACTTTTCAACAGGATTCGTTACTGAATCGCAGAAATGCAGAAGTTTTGACCCAAAATGAGTGCTTTGTATTTGCATTCAAGATATCTGATGGTTTCACATATGGAATCCTACATCTGGTTTCTTGTACGATTTGTATCTTAGTATGAGTCGGAATATACCAGTGGTTTTGGACTCATATAGTACCTACATCTCTTAAATGTTGGATTTGTAAAGTGTCTGCATCAGCTGAATATTGAATGATCCAGAATGGACCCACGAGTCGGATGGTGATCTACAACTAAAATCAGTCTCTTTCACTAGGCGAAAACGAAATGTTCCCCGATTTTTGGATATTTTCATGAAATTCCTGATATTTCCATGATTTTGCCAGATGGATAAAGCACCCTGATTTTTTCATGATTTCCATTGACTATAAACAAACCGAGGGTCTTGCTATGGTTAATTCTCTCTCACCTCTCTTATGTGATATTTATATGCATTATTTTGAAGAGAAGCTCTTCAAGGTCTTTAATTTTCCGTGCAGGGTCAAATATGTTGACGATACTTTCGTTCTAGTGGATTCCAATTGTGATATTTCTAATTTACTTTTGATTGTTAATTCTGTTGATCCGTGTATCCAGTTTACTCTAGAAGAGGAGTGCAATAATTTTTTACCTTTTTTGGATGTTGTTGTTTCTAGGAATCCTGACGGTTTCTCTACTTCTGTTTTCCGCAAACCCTTTTCTATCTCTTTACCTCCTCATGCCCTATCTAATCATCCTTACCAACAAAAACTTTCTGCTTTTTACACTTATGTGTTTCGTGCTATCAAAATTTGCTCTGATACTTCATCTCTTAATAATGAGATTAGTTACTTAAAATCCTTTGCTGTTTCTCGTGGTTTTAGCCTCTCTAGTGAAAAAACTGTTTCTATATTTAATAAGCCTAATACTTCTACTAATACTATTAATTTTCACAACGAATTAATTGTACTGCCTTTCTTTTCACCTTTATGCTACAAAATTTCTAAACTTCTCAAAAATTTCGGTTTCAAAGTGATTTTTAAACCTGTTAATAAACTTAAATGTTCTTCCCTTAAAGATCCTATTCCTACCGAGAACCGTTGGGGTGTTTATTTTATTCCTTGTGGATCTTGAGATTTGGGCTATATTGGTCAGACCAGAAGAGCTCTCAAATTTAGGCTCAAAGAACAGGAGAGATATGTTTCTAAGCACGAACTTTCCAAATCTTCTATTGCCTCACATTGTTGGAATTCCAATCATCGTTTTCAGTTTTCCAAAGCTAAGATATTGTGCACTCTTCAGTCTTTGTCCCATCTTAATTTTTTGGAAGGTTTTTCCATTACCCAGCACTTAGAACGTCTTGTGAACGATGGTTCTTCCGTTCCTTTCGTTCATTCTGCTTGGAAGCTGCTGTTGTAAGGTTCTATTAACTTTCTTCCTCTACTTCCCCTTTCCCCTTTTTTCTTTTTCTTTCATTCCCCCACCCCCTTGTTCTTTTATTTCGTTTGCTCCCCCTTTTTTGTTTTTTGTTTGTTTGCTTGATTTTTTTTAATTATTATTATGTGTGTGTATGCGTGTTCCTGTCTTTCCTTTACGTTTTTATTTATTTAAAAAAAATTATATATATATTGTGCTGTCCTGTTCGTGGTTTTTTTTTATATCATAATAGAAAAAATTAAAATAAAAAAAACCTATTTTTTGTTGTTTTTGTTTTATTTTGTTTGTTCTGTTTACTATTATTTCTCTTTTGTGTTTGTATTCGTGTATTTTTTATTTTTTTATTTATTTACTTTTATTATTATTATTTATTTTTGTATTTTTGTTCTTCTTTCTTTTCTTTTTAATCCCTCCCCCCTTCTCCGTGGTTTTGTTCGGCTTTACTTTGTCCCTTGTGGCAACATGCTTGCTTTTTTATCTCTTTTCAGTTCCCTCTGTTCCTAACGAAGGGCTGTAACGAAGGGCTTTGACTGACGAAGACCAAAACAATTTTTGGTCGAAACGTACGTATCTTATACCTGTAACATCTTATGTGTGTTTTTTACAAAGTTTTTTATTTACTTTATCGTTTAACACCAGTATTTTGAGCTTTATTTCCGTAGACCATCTAGATGTTAAAATTCGCACCAACTTCCCCCCCCAATAGCAACCCTCAGATTTCACCTCATATTTGAAAACTTAGCTCATTTTAAAACCGGATACCAATCTCTATAAAGGAAGATGTCCTGACTGACTGACGATCATCGCCCGGCCAAATCCACCGGAGATACAGACATGAAATTTTAGGAGCTTATAGCTTTTGTGCCAAGTGGTCATTTAAGAAGCGATTTTTAAATATTCGAACCCAGACGGGGATGATCGACCCAAAACGTTCTTTTCACGTTTCCCTTCATATCTCAAGGGAGGAAAAGAGATAACCGTGAAATTCTTGCTTTAAAATGTAACTAATAGAAACACCTAAAAGTCGTTTTCATGGTTTTTTAGAATTTTCATCCAAACGGGGTTAAGGGGCCAAAACGCTCTTTTCACATTTTCCTTCGTATCTCAGAAGAAAAGAGAGAAGCCGCAAAATTTTTGCTTTAAAATGTAACTAACGGAATTTCGTAAATATCAGTTACAGGGTTTTTAGAATTCGCACCCGAACGGGGGTAAGGGACCAAAATGTACTTTAACGTTCTTTTCACATTTCTTTTATATCTCAGAAGTAATATGAGATAGGAGCAAAATTATTGCTGTAAAATGTAACTAAATGAAATACCTGAAATTCGTTTTCAGGGTTTTAAGAATTCCAACCCGAACGGGGGTAAGGGGCCGAAACGTTCTTTAAAGCTGCTCTTCCTGAAAACGGAGGATTTCGGTTAATTTTCGATAAAGACAGGGAATAAACTTATAATCACAAAACTTTGAGAATTTCCAGAATGTTTCCTCTAAAACTAGAATAAGAACTGACATTGAGATAAAATTTGAAAAGTTATTTAACTTTTAAAAAAATATTATTAAACTTGACACTTTTTCAGAGAAAATGCTATTTTCCTTACTTTCGTTTTCGATTAGAAATAAATTTACGATTATATAATTATGAGAATTGTCATAATGTTTCCTCGGAAAGTAGATTGAGAACTGAAATTTCGATCAATTTTGAAAAACTATTTATTCAATTAAGTTCCCGAAATTAGAGCATGTAAATAAAGGTGAGGTATACTTAGAATCAGGGTTTCGGACCCGCCCATAAACCCAAAAAACCCGGCTGGGTTTAAAAAAAAAAAAAACAATAAAACCCACATCTGAATGGGTTTTTTTTTTTGGGGGGGGGGGGTTCTTAAACTTGTCAAAATTCTTCCTTTCTTTCATTTAAATAATTTCTTATTTGACAGTAAATACATATAACATTACCTATCTACATATCTTAGTGCATTGTATTAGATAAATATATATATATCCTAACTAATATTATAAATGCGAAAGTGAGTTTATTTGTTAGTTAGTTTGTTTGTTTGTTTGTTTATGACGCTTTCACGCCTAAACCGCTGAATCAATTAGGATGAATTTTGGTTTAGATATAGAGGGGACCCTGGAGTTGGTTATAGGCTAATTAGAATTTTAGATTTTTAATTATTAATTAAAAACCGTTTTTACGTTGCCATGCTTGGCGCGTTTCGCCCGTATCAAGTGATTCATGTTTTGAGCTAACGAGAATGCTATTACTTCAATGAAGAAGCACGTGCATCTGAAAAACAGTAAATAATACAGAAATTATGCCAGTTTTATGCCAAATCTATCTGTCTCTAATAATAAAAATGAATGTTCTCCAGACAAATCTACAGAAAGCAGAGCTTTGAAAATTTGAGCATGATTGAGCCCATAACTTCGGTAAAGTGCACCTGAGGCTGAAAATTTTGAAATTTTAACTACTTTTCAAACTATTAATTAAAAGCCGTTTTATCGCCCGCACAAAATGATTTATGCTTTTGAAATAAAGCAGAAATTCTATTTGCAAAATCCCATGCATTTGAAAAACATGGAAATTATGTTGATTTTACGCCAAATTAAAAAGCAAAAGTAAAGAAAAGGGTACTTACGTATTATCCCGGCGGTCCGCCAAGACAAGCGATTTTTGCCGAAATAAATGCCGGGCACATGAAATTATTAATGGTTTTGAATACGATTGGCAACAGTTTGGCAACCCATTTGACGATAAAACAGTTTGGCGGGAATGAAAGCTGGGATAATACGTAAGTACCAAGAAAAATCCAGCTGTGTTTCTTAAAGTTTAGAAATTTCCAAATCCTACCAATAATATAAATGTGTACGTTTGTGTGTTTGGATGTTTTTGACTGAATCACACAAAAATGGTTGAACGGATTTGCAAAAATTTGTAATGAAAATAGCTTATGCCCTGAATTAACATACAAGCAGCCTTTCAAGCATATAGCATAAATAATTCTTTTACAAAGACACTCAAAATAATTCTAGTGCATTGCGCTCTCTGGGTATCTCTGTAACTACAGAACCGATTCTAAAACTTTTTCACTAATAGAAAGCTGCTCTATTCCTGATTAACATAGACTAAAATTCATGCATATAGCATAAATATTTCTTTTACAAAACAGTTCGCAAATACTGTCATAACTGTCTCTATTCGCCAAATGCCCGAAAAAAATCTAAATTTAATAACTTTGCATATTCTCTTATTTTAAATGAAGTATACTACCATGCATTATACTTCATTTGAAACAAGTAAAAAGCAAATAATATTTAAATGCAGTTTCTTTTGTCGCAACAATATTTGTTATTCACACATGCTACATTTCTCTCGGGACCTAATTCTAAAGCTGAGGCGGACGAAGTCGCGGGTAGCAGCTAGTATATATATATATATGCCTGTTTAATTTTATTATAATTATTTTTCCAACTTGGACATAAAGAATAATAACCTTTTAAAAAATAATAATACCTTGAGCTAATTCTATCTGCAATATTTGTTTTGAAATGAACAGGTGGAGAATGCAGGCAAGGATAACTTAGTAATTTATCTCTTCAATAAATAAGTTTTCAAATACGAATAAAATATCTAATTATCAGTATAGAAAGGCGGTGTACCTTGGAGGCACATTGATTGTGCAGCCACCAGGAGAGATAAATTTAAACTAAAATACATATTTATTACTAGAGGATTATGGGAAGTTGTTATATGACTGATCACCACACGTGTTGCTCATGTAAAAACCAAACATTGTTTTTAGCATCAAAAAGTTCATTCAAGGACATATTATTTTTCTTCCATAACTGTAATCATTAAATTTTGTTTTGAACTAATAATCATAAGTTTAAAAGGGTCATTCCACGTCAGATCAAACAGTGCAGTTCACCACACCAACTCGGATTTTTCTCAAATTTTATATAGAGGATTTATAGACTAAGACCTCAACAAATCTCAATTTTGAAGTATCTACGATAGTTAATTACCGAGAAATTAATTGTGCAAATTTTTAAGTTTTCTGTAAGATGGGCCAACTTTTTTCTCAATTACTTAAATAACTCCTTGCCTGTAAAAGTTATTGAAGGGAAAATTTGTTTCTAGGAGTAACTTTTTACGCTGATTCCAAAAATGTTATCGAAATTTGCATATCTTCTATAGTTTATGCATGAGTATTGCATTTGCTAATAAACTTCATGAATTTTTTTCGGCATGTCTGATCACAGACACATGTTTTAAATTTTTATATGTTATTAAGGTGGAATAATCCTACATCCCAAAATAATTTCATCTTGGCTTTCTCCTCAGGAGCAGAGAAAAATAAATGTATATTTGTTCATATATATGAGGAGTTTCATATGCAACATTTATATTGAAGATGAGAAAATTCAGAAGCGTTAGTCAATATTCCTCTGTCTTTTAAATTGATATCAGAAGTTTAACTACTACTCCAGGCATTTACAAAAACTAGAAAATATATCAAAGTGCTTGCATCGGAAAACGTAAAACAAACAAACAACAAAAAATGCATGTAAAACAATGTTAAATTAAAAGGAATTCTAAAGTTAAAATTTAGGATTATTTTTAATTTAACCCTGTTGTTTTTGGCAGTCATCCATCAGCCAATAAATCTTTGGAATTCTGTATGATGTTGAACTCAGAAGAAAGAACAATGTTTAATAAAGCGTATGTATGTATATATATATTAGGTCTACCGGAAAGTTCTATCCGTTTTCCGAATGTTAATATTTTGCCTTGCCAAAACTACTGAAGCTAATAACACGAAATTTAGCACGAGTGGGATTTTATAGCGTTGGCGCTAGATTACAGAGTATTTTCCAAAATTCGTAATTTATGGAGGATAAAGGCCCAAAATGTTGTTTTCACATATTCTGCGGGATCTCAAAGAAGAAAAGAGATATCGATAAAATTCGTGCTGTAAAATACACAACACTCAAGAATTCCTAAAAATGGATTTCAGAACATTTCGAATATAATCTTCCTAGGAGGGTAGACATAAAAGTTTGCCGTGAATAACTGGTTACATGACATTTATTCTGCAATATATCACCAAATGAGCAATTTGACAATGTGCCTGACATTGGTATGCTACTTGTTGTAACAATAAAAATTTAATACAGTATACAGTAAAACCTATTTCAAATTGCCGTATCCATCCACAAAACTAGCCAAAGCACACAATTTTTTTCGCATTTTTTGGGGGGTAAATAAGTACTGTAACTTAAAGAATTCAATTCTTTCAATAAAATTTGTTCCTTCTATTAACTTGAATGCCATATAGAATTCCAAAGATTTATTGGCTGATGGATGTCTGCCAAAAACAACAGGGTTATTATAAAAGTAATTCAAAATTTAACTTTAGAATTCTTTTTAATTTAACACTGCGTGTGACATGCATTTTTTGTTGTTTGTTTGTTTTACGTTTTCCGATGCAAGCACTTTTATGTATTTTCCAGTTTTTGCAAATGCCTGGAGTAGTAGTTAAATTTCTGATATCAATTTAAAAGACATAATAAAATTGACTAACGCTTCTGAATTTGTTCATGTTCAATATAAATGTTGCATATGAAACTCCTCATATATAGATACATACGTACAATTTTTTTTCTCTGCTCCTGAGCAGAAAGCCAAGATGACATTTTTTGGGGGCGTAGGGTTATTCCATCTTAACAACATATAAAAATTTAAAACATGTATCTGTGATCAGACATGCCAAAAAAAATTCATGATGTTTTTTAGCAAATGCGATGCTCATGCGTAAACCACAGAAGATGCGCAAATTTCGATAACATTTTTGGAATCATCGTAAAAAGTTACTCCTAGAAACAAAGTTTCACTTCAGTAACTTTTACAGGTAAGGAGTTATTTAAGGAATTGAGAAAAAAGTTGACACATCTTGCAGAAAACTTAAAAATTTTCATAATTAATTTCTCGGTAATTAACTATCGTAGAAACTTAAAAATTGAGATTTGTTGATATCTTAGCCCATAAATCCTCTATATAAAATTTGAGGAAAATCTAAGTTGGTATGGTGAACTTTTTCCAGTTTTTTGTTTGATTTGACGTGGAATGACCCAAAAGCATGTTTTAAGCTACATTTATGTATATTGAAAAAGGTTAACTCTTAACGTAATAAGATATGGAAGCCATTTTGTAAAACACTTGCTTGTTGTGTACCTTGGAGGTACCACCAAGGTACACTTCCAAAATTTATTAATAATTATGAGTATAAGTTGTTAGAAAGTATTGCTTTACTTTAATAACCAAAGTGCTGGTACAATAGGCCTAAATCTAAATGTAGGACTGTGTTGTAACAACCTAATGTTGTAAACCTAAATATAAATTTAAAAGCAAAGTTATTTGAGCTTAGTATTAGACAGTCAATAAATATTTTAATAAATATATTTATAATTATTTATATATTATTGTTTCATGAATAATATATTTTACAATGTTTTAACACTTTGCATTTTTAGAAAAATTTGCACTTTGCATTTTTGAAAAATTATCATTTGGCATAAGTTTAGATTACCTGAACGTGGAATAGAACTAAATGGGTTACACATAAAAGAGAAGATATTAAACAGTGGTTCTTTTTATTTGACTAAACTTTATTTTATGCCTAAACTATTCCAACGTTATTATTTTAGTTATATGAACAATTTTGTTTTAAAAACTGTAAATTTAAAACTACTTAGACCAATAGCCCTAAGTAGCCCTATGCAAAGTCAGATTACTGTAAACAAATAATAAACCAACTTTTCTTCATGCTGTGTAGTACTTCATCTGTTAAAAATAAATACCTGCAAGGTACACCATACCTACCTCCAAGGTACACCAGCAGTAGTGTACCTTGGCTGCAGGGGCGTAGCCAGGGGGGGGGATATCGGGATATATCCCCCCCCGAAATGTTTGGATTAGTGATGAAATTCCGTCTATTTATACACATATAAGTTCATATCCCCCCCCGAAATTTTTTTCCAGGCGCATATCCCCCCCCCCGAAAAATTTTCCTGGCTACGCGCCTGCTTGCCTGTACTGTAAGCTATTTTTTAAATAATTAAAAATGAGTATAGAAGTGTATTTGGACATTTTATAAAAACTAGTTGTCTGCCAGTGGTCGAAATCTATATACATAAAACAAACTCGGGTTTGTTACAACACTTATAACTCAAGAAGGCTGGACCGATTTTAATGATCTTTGATTCATTGGATTCGTCTTCGCCCCGAATAGCAGAATAACTATTAAAATTTTCGAAATTCCAATTAGAAATTTTTTTATTTTATGCGATTTTTTTAATTTTTCCTCACCTAATTCGTAATATCGGCGGTTATTACGATTCGCAGCAAAACGGCATTTACATCATCGGATAGAGGAGAAAATTTTCTTTTAAAAACAGTTCTTTCTGAATATGTAGCATAATTTGCAGATTTTTAGGAATTTTTTTTACTAAAAGTGAGTTTGGTGTATCTTTTACGGCAGTTATAAACCTCGGCGTCATAAATGAAGAAACGTGTGAAATTTGTATACTCTGTAACACTAACGTCCTATTCGCAATTAAAGCGATTCTAAATTGTTCCTCGAGATTACACAGCTTGATGTTTTACACGAGACAGAACCATGGAGGATTTACAAAGTATCGCTATTTTGGATACATGGAAATTAAAATTGGTACAGCTTGGACATTAAATAGTTCTAACACTTTTTAAATAGTTAAAAATTAATGTGGCAAATGAAAATAAATATTTACCAGAATCGGGGCCGTCGTTACTAGCAACCGGGCCTGCTTGTTCGTTGCCACCGGAAAAAATGGGTGAATCATTCAGGCCTAATGTTTGCATTTACGCTGTTCGAATGTATGCGATTTGGTATTATAAAAGTTATTTTATTTTATATTTAAAAAACAATTATTTTATACTTTTATCATAGTGATTTAATGACAAGGTGATGCAGATGTAGGTAATGATTTTTTGAAGATTGCGCCTTTTTTATGGAAATAAATCAACAAAGAATTCGAACTTTCAGTTCTGAATGTAACGGTAAGTGTACACTTGTATAACTTATTTAGAAATTCTACAAATTTATAGGATATAAACCATGTTTTGTGAATTAACATTCATGTGTTATTATAAATCATCTTAATCTGAAATCGTTTAAGATGATTTATGATGATTATCATTTATTAGAATACTAGAATTACTAGAATAATAGTGATGATTATCATTTATTATTCTAGTAAATAAGCGTGCGTTGTAACACTAGTTAGACATTCTTATCTGTTTAATTCTTTCACTTGAAAATGTCATTTATCATTTATTATAAATGCACTAAATGTGTGATATTGGTTTCAGTGCAAAAGTACTGTAAAATATGCTATTAATTTATGCACATGTTTATGTAGAAACTTTAATGGAAGTTAATATTTTGTATAAGCGTTCATTTTGCTCAATTTCAAAGTTCCTTTTAGATAATGGCTGTAATAAAAAAATAATTAATTCAGGGATCGTTTATTTTTAGTTTACTACTGTGTTTAGCGCAAGTTGTGAAAAGGAATCCTGAAATTTTTCGAGTCCTAGAGCTGTTAGTATATCTTAATTTGTATTCAAAGGCCGTGCAGCAGGTTTTTTTTTTGGGCCACAACCCTAATAAACAGCAATGCACGGACGAAAACATTTGTTTTCAATCACCAGTTAATAATCACTTTAAAAAAAGAGGTGTTGGAATATTAGTGGTATTTCCTAGCATGGTTTTCTAAAATTTATTATTTTTCTTTGGAGAAAAAAAAATATATGGAACTAAAACTGAAAATTATAAATCATTTTCATTTCGAATGGTAAAATTTTCGATAAATAAACTCATTTGAACTAACCAAAAATAAAAATAATTAATAAACGTGTTTGATCATACACTGTTACGTGATTCTTAATCCTTTTGATATATTTTATCTCCCCCTTAAGTTCGTACTACTATTTATGGGACACCCTTTATTGTGTAATTTATTCTAAATGTTTCTCGTTAAATTAATTTAAATTATTTTTCATTTAAATACCAAGGACATGCAGTGCACAGGTTGTACTTATAATTATAGCAAACATTCTTCTGATACCTACGCCTTACAAAAGATTAAAAATTAAATAGTATAACAATACTTAAATTTTTTGTTCGTGAATTGTAAATATCAAATATTTTAAATTCTATTTTATGTCCTCGTCATATATTCTGTTAATATATTAAACGAACAATATTTAATAAATGAAAATTTAATAACTATTAGTTAAATTTATTTTAAAAGTAATAATGGTTGTAACAGCTTTGAAAATGTGAAACTTAAACATTCAGTATAAAGAAATGCATAAAAATGTCTGTATCATTTGTGTATTTGTTTACTTTAATGTATACTAAAAGTCAGCTTAATTTGTTCATGTATATTAAAAATTAAGCTAAAATGATGAATCATAAGAGTGAGCACTACTTTGTTTTTCCTTCAAATTACATGTATCTATTTACTTTAATGTCCACGTGTATCATAGTAAAGAAACTGTCAATCAGTTCGTACTGGAATTAGTAACACAGTCATGACTTAAAACTACATTAAATAACGTTTCAAAGCATCGGAAAGCTTAAAAATTGCTTGATGTATACGTGAAGACTTGAGGATCCGTAGGCCTCTTTGGATGACTCATCGAAATACACGCGCAGGCCCGTTACAAATAGCGAAGGCCCCTCCAGAATCATGACATTTCCTAGCGAATGCTCAAAAACACAATGGCTATTTTCAAATGACTTCATTTGGGGCAGACGTTATTGAAGAACATGGATATAATCAGACATTTAAGGTAGTCTATGTTGAAGAGAATAAATGATTATTTTCAGGTTAATTCCTACTTTAACCCCAACCTCCCCCCACCCACACTCGCCAACCTAAAAATCGCCACTTTGGCGAACTTCGCAGTCATGAGTATGAAGGTGCGTTCAGACTAGCGTTTTTACCGTTCTTCTCGTAGCTAATGTTGCAAAAATCGTAAGCGCAAAAAATCAGAGCGTTCACACTTGGACTTTAAAGTTTTGCATCGGTTAGGGGGGGGGGAGGAGGGGGATTCTGGGTGAAACGAAAAAGGGTTGAGTACGGTGCATGCAGGAAGAATGATTGATGTTGACATCCTTTCCCCACCTTGAAAACATATCAACGAAAGAAGAGGGGGGATCGTAAAGACATTAGGAACGGATTTGGAAAGAACTTAAATCCCAGAAAACTGGTTTTATCGTTGCTAACTGACGTCACAACTAAGATCGATAGCGACAATAAGAACTCGAACGACAGAAAGAACATAGTCTGAACGCACCTTGAGTCTCTAGAAGGTATGCACAAGTTTTAACGAAAGTGAACAAATTAGCGATAAACGCAAAATTTATGAGATTTGAAGACACTTCTCTATCTCTTCTCTATCTTCTCTACTTATTATAAAAGAAGATGTCTGTGCATCTGTGTGTCGGCGGCGTTGGACAAACGGCAACACCTAAAAACACCATATTTGGTACTCGGGAAGATCTAAACATGAAGTTGTGCTCCTCGAAGCAATTTTTTCAAAATTCGACCTAGAATTTTTTTTTTATTTTATGTTTTATGCGATTTTTAGCGTTTTGTCTCACCTAATTCGTAATAACGGCGGAAATTACGCTCGCAGCAAAACGGCATTTGTATCATCGGATAGAGGAGAAAATTTTCTGTTAAAAAAGTTTGTTCTGAAAACGTAACATGTTTTACCGATTTTTAGGAATTTACTAAGCATCTGTTTCGGCCTGTCATAGCCTTTCTTTGACTTACTCAAGCTTTCCTCAAAAGAAGAGCCACTTTTCAACGTATCGAGTTATAAGTCCAGGGGAATCTTAAATATTTTTAAACTAGGTACTTTAAAATATAAATAATAGAGAGGATGTAATGTCTTTTCCTGTGCTTCATTATTTTATTTATTTCAATATATGTGTTTGTACGTTTATTTTTCGAAAAAGTAAAACTAAAAGGGTTATAATTGGATGCAGAGTCAATCATATATCTTTTAGTGTTATTTAATTAGAGCACATGGTGAAAAATGCTATGTATTCCTATAATTTCTAATTGAAGGCTATGTGCAACATTCAGATATAGCTCTCATACACAAAAATTGCATTGTAACACGTGAAAATTATTATAAAATACTACTCATTTAAGATTTTACCTCATTATTTTATATTTTGTTATTTTATTTTTAAACGTATCATGAGTATTTAATCATTTTTATACGCTTAATGTTAGCAACATTGCAAAGAAAACACCGGGAAAAGGCATTTTGAATGTTCCATTCTCTCTCATACATTTTGATTCGTTAATATACTGCTTTAAAAATTCTTCATTTTTTAAATGAAAGAATTGGGACTGCCTTTTGAAGGGGAAAAAATTGTTTCATGCGACTTGTTTAGGAAAGAAAATAAATCTCTTAAGTGACTTGAAATTTTTCAGGATGTCTCTTCACAAGCTATACTACACACAATAATTAGCGATAAATTATGCCAGTTATGAAACTCTGGGAAAATTCTTAAACGTAGAATTTCATTGGAATATTTTCTGAAGCATGACATATTTAGTATATACTTAATATAATAAGTTCAGTACATAAAGGTTTCGATTTTTTCAGATTTAAAAAAAAAAAAAAATCCATGTATAACTTTAACACTGTACAATTTTACAAATGCTTTTTTTTGAAATTATTGATTAATAATATGCCAATTTAACTGAAAGAGAGTAAGTCAAATTTTTACTTTATTTTTCTGCCTTAATCTAGAGTATTTGAAAACAGTTTAAGCTGAAAGCTTTTTAAAGAATGACTGCTCAAGGATAAAATACATTTTTGTGTTACAATATTAATCAAATGTCACAAACTTTTCACCTTTTTTCAATTATTTTATGCTCACGTTATTCTAGAAAAATACAGTCATATGAATATTTTTAATACACTATGATTTAAAAAAATGTGTATGAAAAATGTTAATGCCACGCTTAAATTTGCTAAGTTGCCTCAAAATATTGTTGAATAAACATTGTATTTTCATATTTTGTATTGTTTCTTTAACACATATACATATGCAACATTTTCTATGTTATTATACTATTAACTTTATTCAAAAAGGTTTTCTTAAAATAGGAAAATAGAAGGTTTGCACTTAAATAAATGTGTTCAACAACCAGTTAGGAACTACAGTAAAATAATATTTTTGTTAAAAATTGTCTACTATCGTCAGTCTGATATCAACGTTTCAGAGTTGGATTTCCAATATGAACCTTTTGAAGAAAAAATTATGCTAATGTTCACTTTTAATAATTTCTTTAAAGGCAATGCATTTATACTTACTCAAATCGCTTTATTCAGTTAGCTTTTTTCAGAATTGGTATATTTATTAAAGAGTTTGCAATGAAAAATTACATTTAGCGAGTTTTGGGAAAGTTGGTAACATGATCAATAGCAAAGATTTCATACCATCCATTTCGGTTATCTATACATGATTATTAAATTATTCTGAATTTAATTTAATAATGGTGAGCAATAAATATATTGTCAGAAGAAAGGAAAATATTTTCAAATCAATTCCATCATGTTTCTAAAAGAAAGTTGAAATAAACAAATAAGGCGATTACAAAATTATAATAATAACTTTTTTCCTTTTACTCAATAAATGTGGTACTGCTTTAAAAAGGCTATTTTACATTTTTTTTCGTAATTAAACTCTTTGAATTATCCCTTCGTTAAACGTATTTGCTCAGTATTCCTTATCTCCAGCGGAACAAACAGGACTCATTTCTAGACCCCTTCTTTTCAAGGAGCAGGCCCGGTGAGTTGAATAGAGAAGGCCCTGCTCCTGATATCCATAAATTTATGGGAAGAAAATGTTTTTCTGATATTTTCTAGACATGGTTTTTTTTTTTTTTTGGTAAAAAAATCAAAGTTTGAAAATACCTCCAAGGTACACCACCTTCCCTTAGTGACAAAATAAAATCCTTTCCCAGATAAGAGAAGGATGGGATATGTCTCTCACAGATTACAAGCATGCATCTCAAGAATGAATTCAGGTTCAGGAAACCATCCTGTATTGTATTAGTTGCTGTGTTAATTTAGTACTGAGAACTAATTCATTATACATTGTTTATGCGAATTTCATATCATCAGATATTAATTCTAGATTTTTTAAAGTTAAAAGAAATATATATATATATATAAAGCAAAAATGAATAACTATAAAGAAATTTATAATGAATAGCTATAAAGGAACTATAATGAATAACTATAAAGAAAATTATTAAATAAACAGTAGTTCTGCTTTAAGTTGGCTTGCACCTTTTTTTTTTTTTTTTTTTTTTTTTTTTTTTTACGCACTTTGGTGCGTATTTAGAATCTGTAAAGGTTTCCGATTTTTTTTTTTTAGTTACAGAGATCTCCCATTCGAGAAAAATGAATACTTAGCAATAGTATGATGTTCGTGTGTGTGTCATGTACTTTAGCGCACTGTAATAGCGAACTGTAATTTTTTAAACATGTTCTTTAAAAGATTTTTGCGCTGTACTGTTTACCCGCATGCCGCATATAAATGATAATAACAGGCTATAAATAAGGGCAACAGTGGGAGGCTAAGGTTAAAAAATTACTACAAACAGGTTAAAATGTATGCACAATTCATTTCAGTCAAGGCTTGCTGATAACCACTTAAAAATGTTCAAATATATACGGAAAATTCTAAAATATAGAAAATCTGAGAAGAATTCTCTTAAAATATTTTTTTCTTTTAAATCCTTTGTATATATTTTTTTAAATCTAAATTTTGTTAACAAACTACTACTAACACTACTAACCAAACTCTTTCAACTTTGGCCGGATTATTCCACAAGCTTCGTAGAACCTAGCTTTGTTTTTTTTTAGTTTTAAACGGATAGCCTATTATTTGTACCTACAATGTAAAGTCCCCAAATAATCAGCGGGGTATTTCGAAAAAGTTGCATAATTTTAGTATTACTTGAGTTTGTGTGCAAAAACCGACATCGAGGCAGATTTTGTTTCTTCAACATTACGCGCCTAGAACACAGTTTAAGATATAACTTTCGAGAACTTTACCATCAAAACTGTTTTAGCTTACATTGCCTGAACGTAAAGTGAAATAATGACCATACATGGACTCATTTTATAGCTGAACAAATCATTTACATTTATAATTTATACAAATCTATGTAGAGCGTCTTGTAAAGTTCAGAGGAGAGTAGATTGAAGTGCACCGTCAAATTTTTGAATTTAATATTTTTGCAGTTAAGATAACATCCACTAATTTAACTCGGACAAATATTTATTTTTTCATAAATGTTCGCATTCAAGAGACTCCACTGCATTAAATCCTACCCCAAATTTAAGTCTTTTAGGGCCCCGAATGACTTATCAGGACCTGTATTCACGTTCATTTCGTATTTTATACATTTTTATCTTAAAATTTGATTTATTATTGAACACAGCAAAAAAAAATTGAAAAGCCAGTACGGTTTTCGGATTGTCTTCATTGATTTTGCCATACCTAATGTCTATATTTTCAATCTGGAGTTAATTTTGATATGTAGTAATTATTAATAATACAGTTTTCACAGCCCAGTACTAGCTAGTAAAATTCTGGATTAGGATTTATATATTTATATGTATATTTCTTCTGAAGAAGTGGGATGGAGGAGAGAAAAGAAAGCATTTTCTGAAGTTATGGGGCCCCAAATTGAGACAGTAAATCACCAAATGGTTAAACTTTTGTCACTAATTTGTCACAGTACGAAGTCAATTCGTACTCGGCAACAGACGCAACAATAAGACTTAACGGTGTTATTCGAAAAAATCATGTGATTTTGGTACATAATTACAAATAAACTAATTATGCCAGGCACTTCAAAATTTTGAAACTGTCTCTTTACAAGCTGTATTACATACTGCGAAGACAGGCCAATCGGTATCAGTTCCAATACTTTTAGAAAAAATTCTTAAAAATCGGAAATTTTCGCAAAGCGTGTCACTCTTCAAAAAATCTTGTAGCTCAAATTCATGTTTAAGAATTTTTTCTGAAAATTTCACAAAAGCCACAGCGTTTTCGCTTATCGTAGTGTGTGAAACAGCTTATGAAGAACCATCTGGAATTTTTTGGAGACCATGGTGCTATTAGTTTATTTCAATTTGTGAACCAAGACTAAAAACAGAGTTCTTTTTTTTTCGAAGAACAGCCTTAATGAGTATCCAGGCATGAAATGATCTTTTTAATAACTTTGTGAAACAGTGAACTGGGAAATTTATGAAAATGGTTTTTAATAAAGAAAAGGAGATTATTCCCAAAACCCAGAGCCTGACTAAAGTCAAGAGCAAACAGGGCAGTTAGCCGGGGGGCCCGTTGAATTAGGGGCCTAGAAATTATAAAACGACAGCGTTATCTACAGTAGAAATGTATGTGCATCCCACATACGTACACATGTATGATCAATATACTCAAAAAACAATTTATGTTTGAAGTATGTGTGAATGCATATGATTAGAACGAAAGGGGGGCCCGCATAAGCGATGTCTACTCCAGGCCTCACACTGGAGACGACTCTGCCAGTGCTCCTTCTTCGTTTTGCACGCAAGTCTTCTCCGAAGATTTCGATAATAAAGTCTGGGTCATTTTAAATCCCGTTCCCAGGCCCTATAATTCGCAGGAAACCATTAGCTTTAGCAACAGACAAAAGGGGAAAGAAGAGTGTGCAAGTGCATCTCTCTCTACCTCTCCAGTCCCGGGGGTCCAGCTGTTTTTTCCCTCCTTTGAAAAAAGGTGAAAGAGTAGTGATATGGGATATCCTGTTGAACCCAGTAGAAAAGGACCTCTTTTTAATGATGTTTTTTAACTTTTGAAGATGCCGAGTAGCAATACTTTCATTCAACTAACATAATTTAATGAAATTGAAATTTCCAGCTGTGTCTTCGATTAAATGTAAGATGAAAAAAATATAGAGAGCTACTTTCGATTTGGAGCCCCTCTGAAGCCGGGGACGGGTGCTTTGCATCCGCAGCACCCCCCCCTGTGGCCGGCCCTGGACACAACAATGGAACCATCGCCCGTCTTGGCGCCGAATACTGCGTGCCAAATGACCGCTCTAATTTTTTACGGTGCATTAGCATACTACACAAAAAATTTAACATTTGCACAAACAACTCCATACGAACTTTAACTGTGCCGAATTTCACGGTCATCCGTTGCGCAGTGCGCTGCAAAAGGGACACTAAGGTTTTGCTTAGCCTATTTATATATATATATATAGATATATGTAACTCTTGATATCCTTAAATTTATGGGGGAAAAAATACTTTTCTGAAATTTTCCAAACACTTATTTTTTATTTTTTTTTTTTTTGGTAAAAAATCAAAGTTTGAAAATACCTCCAAGGTACACCCACCTTCTCCTAGTGACAAAATAAAATCCTTTCCCAGATAACAGAATAATGGGATATGTCTCTCACTTACAGCTTACAAGCATGCATCTCAAGAATGAATTCAGGTTCAGGAAACCATCCTGTATTGTATTAGTTGCTGCATTAATTTAGTACTGAGAACTAATTCATTATACATTGTTTATGCGAATTTAATATCATCAGACATATTAATACTACATTTTTTAAAGTAAAATGAAATATATATATATATATATAAAGCAAAAATGAATAACTATAAAGAAAATTATAATGCGAATGACTATAATGAAAATTATAAAGAAACTATAGTGAATAACTATAAAGAAAATTATTAAATAAACCGTAGTTCTGCTTTAAGTTGGCTTGCAAAGGGTGTACTGATTTATATTCTAACTGGAAAATATAACAATGACTTAAAAAACATAAAGGTTAAAAAAAATTAAAAAGTTATAAATTTAAAAAGTAATAGAAAACAGCCAATCAAAAAGAACCTATTTTTCTAAGTGTGAACAATAATATACTTTTATCTATGGTTATAAAACAAATTAGGAGCCGGCAGCAGAAAAAAAAAATAGTACTGCATCAAAGTTGAAGTTATTTTTATATTTTAATTAATTAATGAATTATTATTTTGTAATGAAAACTTTCTTTTAGACTAAAATTATTCTGTTTTGAAATAAAACTATAAAGTTTAAATCCAAAAAGTGTTATACTATAAAAAAAAAATCTTAATAAAACCCAATAAACACACCTGGGTAGGGATTTCTTTTTTTTTTTTTATAAAACGGGTTTTTAAAATACTGCTTAGAATATGCCTGGCCACGATAAAAACAGTTTTAGTAGGCGATTTTAATATAGATTTCGATTTTGAAGAAGTATTTTATGGAACAAGAAAGACAAATACGATGCACTCGCGGATTAGGATGCACATTCCAAACAGCATTTAGAATATGCCTAACTAATATTGTAAAACATATTTTAAGGCGATTCAATCGAAAAATATGTTTAATATAGGACGTATCCCTCGAATTAAACTTTCCCATTATTTTAAAACTGCTGAATTTCAATATAAATGTGGCTGAAACATACGTCAGTGGGAGAATGGCGACTCAAGTGAAGACCGGTGGACATTTTTTGGATCGCCACACGTGGACATTGGATCGCCACGTGGCGACTGCATATTTTTGACCTATGCGTGGAGCCTATTTAGGTTTTTGAGAAAGTCGTTTCTGCTTGCTACTTTATTGGATGAAAAGTTGTTATTCAATGAATAAAAATATAAAATGGAATATTTTATATCATTTACGATACTATTGATCAACAGTAAGATGAACTTGTTATTAAAAATAATCTATAAATATCAAAATAACGGATGGGATGTATATCGATCCTAAATATTGGCTATTTTCTAAAATATCATGACATTGACGATCCCCGATACAGATTCCCTCCCACAAACAAAATGATGGACACACTTACCAAATGAGTTGAGCGTCTAATTCAGGGAATTTAAATGCATCTTGCAGCGAGGTCTGTCCATTCCAGAATCCGTACTGTATCAGAACTCGGAGAAAACGCCAGTCAGCTAATTCCAGAGCCCATCCGATCGAGTCTGTCATTCTTGAGTACCGCTCGGGATGATGTCTCTCCAGAGACTCCCACTGGTCGAGAGGCCCAAAATGAGCCGGTTCCAGAACTTTTTCAATTCCGACCAGTTCCCTGACATCGTCTATGGTGTCAAGTGAGCCCTGTTCATCGATTTCTTCCAGGAAGTTGAAGTACACTAGGCGCATCCTGTTGACGATGTCCCTGTCTCGGCACGATACCTTCCTCAAGGCGTCCAGAAGCGTGTGGCACATGGCCTCCACCGATTCCCAGTCCACAGAGTCGGCCGCTGTCCGCTTCATGGCTCGGGCCGCTGCCCTCCACCGCCAGCTGTGTTCCTCCGCCGTGTCCCTCGTTCCATGCCGGACGAGGAACCGCAAGTGCTTCTGGAGATTGCGAAAGGAATCCATCGATGACAACGGCGAGAAAGTCTCGTCAATAGATCTGTCAAGAGCGAGCTGTTATGTGTGGAACTAACTCGGAAAAAATGGATACACTGATACTGATAAGCTCCCCCACTGCATTTTACAACACAACTCAGCAGCACTGGCCAATCAAAGGACGCATTCTCCAATCCCGTGACCCATCGCGTTGGGAGAGAAACAGGTTTTCCCGAGACGCTGAGGAGGGAAAATTAAAGTACTCTCTGGGGATTTGGCGTGTACACTGCACGCTAGGGGTTGCCGCGCCCAAGTTGATCCGCGAAAAATAGTAGAGTTAGAAATTCCACGTTCTTTTTCTAATATTTTATGATTTTATTTGTTTATTAAAATGAGAAATCGCGCTTCAGAAATTCCATGTTCTGTTCTTTTTCCTACTATTTTATGATTTTATTTATATACTAGCTGAAGTACCCGTCCTCGACGGGTTAGTGAATGCAAATTTCCAAAAAGCAAGAACTTTCGTCAGCATTGTAGGAGTACACAGAATGAATGTAGTATGTTGCCAAAGTAAAGAAAGCGAAGTTATAATTTTCATGTATTGTTAAAATATTACAGGTTAGAGAGTAACTAAGTAATATCATTTCATTCGCTTTAGTCGTAATTATGGGATGCGCCAACGAATATGGACGCATATTGAAATAATTTTCGCAAAATCTCAAAATTTAATCAACATTTTTGAAAAATTGGAAGCCTAGAATTTAAGTTGAGTGACAACCTATCCTGTCACCCAAATTCGTTTCATTCCCTGCAGTCTTTATTTAGTGATGCTGGAACAAATTTTCAGCATTTTAAAACGATTTTCGAAAAATATCAAAATGTAAGCAAAATATTTTTAAAATTCAACGCCTATAAATTAAGATTAGCAACTACCTATCATATCACTCAATTTCGTATCATTCGTATGAGTCGTTATTACGTGAAGTTTGAAGAAATCATCATTGAACGTATTTTGAGAGAATTTTCACAAAATCTCAAAATCTAATAAAAATGTTTAAAAAAATTCGCATCAGTCGTTTTTACGTAATGCTTGAACACAAATTTACGCAGTTTGAAAGGATTTTCGCAACATCTCAAAATCCAATCAAGATTTTTTTTAAATTCGACGCCTATGTTTTAAGTTGAGTGACCACCTATCACGTCACTCAATTTGATATCATTCGCTTCAGTCGTTTTTACATGATGCTTGAACACAAATTTACGCAGTTTGAAAGGAATTTCGCAAAATCTCAAAATCCAATCAGGATTTTTTTAAAAATGGACGCCTATGTTTTAAGTTGAGTGACTACCTATCATGACACTCAATTTCATATCATTCGCTTCAGTCGTTTTTACGTGATGCTTGAACACAAATTTACGCAGTCTGAAAGCATTTTCGCAAAATCTCAAAATCCAATCAAAATTTTTAAAAAATTGAACGCCTATGTTTTAAGTTGAGTGACCACCTATCATGACACCCAATTTCATATCATTCGCTTCAGTCGTTTTTGCGTGATGCTTGAACACAAATTTACGCAGTTTGAAACGATTTTCGCAAAATCTGTAAATCTAATCAACATTTTTTAAAAATTCGACGCCTATGTTTAAAGTTGAGTGACCACCTATCATGAAACCAAATTTCATATCATTCGCTTCAGTCGTTTTTACGTGATGCTTAAACAAAAAAAGCGTCACTGACAGAATGACAGACAGACAAACTTTCTTTTGATGGTCGCATCGGATTCCCGGGTGCTTGAAACGGATAGAAATCGCAAAATTTTTGAATTCCAAGAAATGTACAGACAAAAGTCTAATTTTATTTATATAGATTGATTGTTCTACATATATATTTGAATGTATTTAATGTTTCAGTATATTTACATACAGCATTTCAATAATCCGTTTCTGTCACTGCTATGGAATCGAAGTAAGGTGTTAGAGGGGGAGGGGTGGGCTTTAAAAAAGTACACATTTATTTATGTAATAACAAGAATGGAAAATATGATTTATGTCAGAGGTGGTCAAACATTTTAAGTCACGGAGCACTTTTGAAATGGGAAATTCAACGTTTGAGCATAAAATTTTATCTCGCAGCTATTTACAGTTTTCTTGTTATCTTTTTATTTTTTCTTAATGTTTTACTTCTTTCCCATGTCTTGCCTTTGCCATTGGGAAAAAAAAAAAATCAAGACAAAGTGTCATTGACAGTACAAGAAATTTCCAGATTTCACCGTTCAATTTTTTTTTTTTCCCTGTCTTTATACATAGACAATGTTTTGACTGAATTACAGTAAGTTGTGTTTAAAACAAATAATAAATCTTTTGCGGTTTAAAACAAAGTCAACAGTGAAAAAATGATCTAGAATTTGCTTTCTCATTTAATTTTAAGTTTTTAGCTATATACCTTATTAATTTTTCACTGAAACAAAATGGTCAAAAGAAAGTCTTAAAAAATCGTTCTTGAATACGCATTAGTTTTTTCTTTCATTGAATTAGTAGTTTGTGTTTGGTTAAAGTAGTAAAGAAACGACAGTTCACCTCAGCCGGTACCATGTTAATTCGCCGGTACGCCGTACAGGTGCTTTCTCTGGGCTGAGAGGGGAAGGGGGGTGTGGTCGGACCGGATGTTGAGAGAGGAAGTTGACCAGATGTTGGAAGGGTTGATAAGATATTTTTTTTCCTTTTTTTCAAATAAGGG
Source organism: Cheiracanthium punctorium (assembly GCA_038373885.1). Classification (NCBI taxonomy): domain Eukaryota; kingdom Metazoa; phylum Arthropoda; class Arachnida; order Araneae; family Cheiracanthiidae; genus Cheiracanthium; species Cheiracanthium punctorium. The sequence goes on from JAWZYV010014774.1 coordinate 44,467, forward strand.
GACTTGTAATTTTTCAGACATTGAGATATTTTTCAAATAAGGGGACTTGGAAAAATTTTCAGATTGTGATATATTCTCTAATGAAAATAAGGGACTTTGTTATATTTAAAATAAGCTTTATGGATTAAACCTGAAATAAAAAATATTATTATTATAAAAATGAGGACCCACTTTTTATATACCGTTTAAGATTATAGCATATATTTAATAAGTAACAGTTTACTAGAATATTAAAGTAGGGTTTAGGATACCAATACATTTTCTACAAATTTCTTCTACTGTTAGGGAAGTGAGAAAATTATACCATAGAAAGATTTTAGTACCTATAGTTTTTACAAATAATGATTTAGATAGTGTTTGAAGCTTTTTTATCTAAACATTTTTTCTTCGGAGATTTATACACAACTTAATACATTTTTAAGCAAGAGTTTTAATTTTAAGTTAAATAATTTTACAAAAAGTATTTTTTTAACCAAGAGTTTTAATTTTAAGTTAAATAATTTTACAACAAATATTTTTTAATCAAATGTTTTTAATTTATCAAGAAAAAAATTTAATCAAGTGTTTTAATTTTTAGCTAATTTTTGTATACCGTATTTTTGTTAAGCAGCCGTTTAACATTAAAGTAAGATATCAATACATTTAATCTACTGTTAGGGAAGTGAGAAAATTATACCATAGAAAGATTTTACAAATAATGATATAGTCTTATTTTCTATTGCGAGAAAACCACCTAGCCATATATCCCATACAAGTTAGATATTTTTAACTTTATGTGCAGCACTAATTTCAGTTTTATACATGCATTAATATTTGTCAGAGGTCTTTTATTGATGCACTTAACATATTTTATAGAAAGGTGAGCATAACTAGCACATATCTTTTAGACTAGATAATAATACTATTCTTAGAAAGTTGAACTATTGGAAATAAAAATTGAAGATCCGTTTTAGCACAATTGCATGCACAGTTTTAAACCGCATGTACATAAATATCTTTCAACTACTTAGATAAAATGATAGTTTAAATCGCAAAGAGTTATCATTATTTGAACTAAAAAAATACATGGTTTTTACTTACGTGAAGGGACATCGTGCTAAATCTTCTAGCCTAAAGTACTTGCATCACCAGGCTAGCAAATCAGGAAAATAGAGTAATGATTTAAAATACATTAACCCTACTCCCCCTCTCAGCTACCTATTTCATGGCATCATCTTGATTAATTTAAAATATTTTTGCTGGCATAAGAGAAAAATAGACATAACATTTAGAAACTAAATACTAATAAAAAAGCAATTCGTCATACATTTAACGCTTTAAGAGTAATTTTTTCTTATAGCAATTTATCAGATTCACAATACTATTTTATGTAGGATGAAATTAGTTAGCAAGCGAAAATTTAATCTGAATTAGAATTTACTGAAATACAGATACTATACAGACATTATTTTTTATTAGGAGAAATCCTTCAAAACCCAGTTTTCGTATACAAACTGCTTAAAGTCTTCTACCTATAATGCTATTAATATTAATTACACTCTTTGGCTTACCCACTTAAAATTTTGCGAAGCACCAAAATACATAAAAACGCAAAAATCTTTTAACAGTAACAAACAAAAAAAAACAAAAAAACAAAAAAACATCACACTTAAAATTACAACATAAAATCATACTTAAAACTACAACACATCAAAAGTGGAAAATATAAGAACCACATAATTATTTTTAATTAAAGCAATTTTACAAAAATTAAGAAGCAAGAGCAAATATGCCTGAAGCCTAAAGTATATCAGGCAAATCAAATTAGAATTACGGTACCATCTTTTATGTAACTAAAATAATACATAGATAATGCTAAACAACTTACCTTAGACTTGCACACGCGAGAGACGAAAATAATTATAATAAATAAAATAATAATAATAATAATACTTAAGTAATTCACAAATATATCCACAGCATAAAAACAACCACGTGCATGGGATATTGCAAACTCATTCAACACATTACTGATAAGAAATTGAGAGATAAGAAAGTGCCTTGAGGCCCTACAGGGTCGGTACATTATCGCTAGGCTGCTAGTTTGCCGATAGATAAAACCAGGGAGACTGTTAGGGGAATACAGAATTGGGGACACGTGTTTCATTCTACGTTCAAAAATGGGGACTTTCTTAACCCATCCTTTTAGTAAACATCGGCATTATATCCTAAGCTAAAATATCAAAGTTAAGCTATAACGATTAATATATTTTACATAGTTAAGGAAAATAATGAATCATTAAATTAATTTCTATAAAACAATTAGCAAAGACCATTATACTACAGCATTAAAGCAAATTATTTTTGCTCAGTTTTGATAAATAACAGTAATAAATTATATGCTTTGCAGATGAATGAGTATTTATTTATAAAATAGGTATTAAAATTATTGTTTAAAACAATTTTTACAATAATAACTTAAAATTTTTATTTAATAAAGTCATAAACTAAAATTATTAATGAAAACTTGCTAATAAATTAAACTTATTACTCTAAAAGATCGCTAATCACAACATATATCAGAAAAAAATATAAGCAATTATAATACCTGAAAAATACCGAACAACACTCTTGTTACATGCGGACAAAACATCTGTTTGCTCGGCTAAAGAATTCTTAGGTATCCGTTGCAGGACAGTTTACCTTACACCCAACCTACAAACTCTACAAATTTAACGGCAACTGGTTTTCTCTTATCAGGTATCACAGATCAGATAAGAGATAAGGAAGTGACATGCGCAGAAGATACCTGATAGCGACGTGTGCAAATCTATGATGATTCAATATCCGGTAGGTTTGGTGGCAGGATGTACTATTTACATTTAGTGGCAACTCTCTCTAACAGGGTAAGACAAGTTAGATGATGCAATATCTACAGGGTTGAGAAAGTTTTAAGGTAGAGGGCGCTTGGGTAATCACGTGATTTTTTTAAGAATCTGTATGAAGACATTTTAGTTAGATAAAGTGGCCAGGTGTGTGTTGCGAGACTCCCTTTACACTGTGTACTCCTGGCTATACTTCAGACGTATGTTTTAACTGATTTTTCGCCGAGTTTCAAAAATGTCTTTGCTTGAATTGATCGAAAATAACTTTAACATTGAATACACTCCCGAGTTTTATACGCAAAGTGATGCCGATGTGTTGCTGCAAGAAATAATACAATTGCCTTTAGATGTAAAGCCTCTGCAAAGTATTGAAAAGAAAATTTCCCCCGAGTTTTGCACTAAAAGAGATGTTGATGTGCTACAGCAAGAATTGTTTCAATTACCCCTGCAAAGTAGTGAAAAGAAAATTTCCTCGACCCGTAAAGTAATTACTTTTGCTGATGAAGGAATCAATTACAGTTTACCTGGTGCAACAGTCTCTATTTACTCTTGGATACCCATTTTGCAAAAAATACGTGAAGATCTACAGAAAGTGACTATTTTGCGCTATCACTTGTTCAATATTTTTGAAATCTGACGATAAAAAAGACTTATAAAACGCGTTTTTTGTTTTCAACTCTGAAAATATTTCAAAGTCCACAAAATACTTTTACTAAGCCTAAAATTTTTTTATTCTTAATTTCAGTTTGTTATGCTCACCTGATATCACTCGTACAATATTTTTGAAATCTGACAATAAAAAAGACTTATAAAACGCGTTTTTGTGTTTCACTTTGAAAATATTTCAAAGTCCACAAAAATATATTTAATACTTTTACTAAGCCTAAAAGTTTTTATTCTTGATTTCAATTTGTTATGCTCACCTGATATCACTCGTTCAATATTTTTGAAATCTGACGATAAAAAAGACTTATAAAACGCGTTTTTGTGTTTCACTTTGAAAATATTTCAAAGTCCACAAAATACTTTTACTAAGCCTATTTTTTTTTTTTTTTACAGGTATATTTGTCATTTTTCATCAGTATATTTCAGATATTTCATCATTGGATTTGATATTTTCATCAGTTGCTAGCAGATACGATTTGGCATAATAAAAGTTTTTATTACCCAAAAGGTTTCAAAATGTATCACTAGATGGCGCTATAATATATATTAATTAATATATATATTAATTATTATTCATTGTTTACATTATTAGAAAACTTTTTTTCATTGATTTCAGATTTTGAATCACTTGGCTTTTCACCTTCAATTACAGATTTTAGTTACCTGCTTCTGTGAAATCCATAATATAATCTGTCAAAGTTTAGCTTATCCGGATCATAACAGAGGCATTTCAATGATTGAAAAACATAAAAGTTTAATAATTTAAAAAAAATGTTAAAACGTATAGTTCCATGTTCGGGTGCTTTGTAACACATGTATTTTAATAATTGAAAACATGATCTGTGAATTCCAGAATATCATCTGTCGGCTTTTCCAGATCATAACAGAGGCATTTCGATGATTGAAAACATGAAAATTTGGAATCTTTGTTCACGCATTACGTAATAACGACTAAAGCGAATGATATGAAATTTTGGTCACATGATAGATGGTTACTCAACATAAACTATAGGTGTCCAATTTTTTTATTAGATTTTGAGATTTTGTGAAATTTCTCTTAAAAATACGTCATTGTAATAATTAAAACATGAAATTTCTTCTGTGAAATCCAGAATATCATATGCCAAAGTTTAGCATATAGTTCCATGTTCGGGTGTTGCTAATTTTGTGATAACTGATCTGTGAATATCATCTGAAACTTATCCGGTTTTTTAATCTAAAAAAAAAATGTATAAAAATGTCTTTTATGGAATAATTAATTTAATTGTGATCTATAATTTTTTTTATTTACAAGAATGAACACAAAATCTCATTTATCAATTTAGTTTTTTTGCTTTAGTACTCTATTATCATTTACGTGATTAAAGGATTAAAAACTTGTTATTTCTTCTGTGGTTGCTGCTGAAACTGGGGGACGTTTGATAATTAAAAACTTTATGTTTTTTAATAATATTGTTTTACTAGACAGCACATTTCAATAATTGAAACACGAAATTTAATAATTAAAACGTATAGTTCCATGTTCGGGTACTACAATATAAATTATAACAGATGCATTTCAATAATTGAAACATGAAATTTCTTCTGTGAAATCTAGAATATAGTCTGTTAAAGTTCAGCTTATCCAGATCATAACAGAGAAATTTAAATAATTGAATGATCTTCTTTAAAATGTTGAAAAACGTATAGTTCCATGTTCGGGTACTGGTAATTTTGTGATAATTGATCTGTGAATATCATCTGGAACTTATCCAGTTTTAATTGATAGACTGTATAAAAAAATATCTTTTATTGAATGATTAATTTAATCGAGGTTTATAATTTTTTATTTACAAGAATGAATACGAAATATCATTTATCAATTTAGTGTTTTGCATTAGTACTCTATTATCATTTACGTGTTTTTTTTATATTAAATGATTAAAAACGTAATCATTTAATATAAAAAAATGATTTTATAAAAAAATGATATATATTTCTTCGGTGGTTGTTGCCGAAACTGGGGAAGTTTGTGAATTCCAGAATATCATTTGTCAGTTTATCCAGATTGTAACAAAGACATTTCAATGATTGAAAATTTTAATTTCGTCATTTTTATAGGAATTCCTTTATTGACTTCGATTATTTCTGATGGAATAGATTATGCAATTTAAAGTATTTTTGCAAGTGGAACTATGTGTCTCTGACTCATAGCCATTGGACACCGTTAGCACTGGACACCTTATATATTCCATTTTACTCACTGGAAAACGTTAGCCAAGAGGAGATCGGAAACTAAGAAGGTTCTCAGAAAGGCCTTAGCCCAACAGGGGCCGCCGTGTTAATAGAAGAAGATTTTTTTAAATTAAAAAAATATTTCTTTTCCCCCTTTATTTCTTTTCCCCAGATAGTCCAGCAATAAAAAATAAAAAAAACTTCAAGATTACTTGTGAGTATTTAATAGAGTAGTCAATAATCCGAGTTTGATAAAGAAGCTGGTTAGCTGGTCTATGAATGATTTTGTCTATAATTTGACATCGAGCTATCGATTGTCGATGTCAAATTATAAGCTGACGATAATAAGCTGACTATTATAAGCTGACGATGTCCAATTTTCATCTTTGTCTAGCTCTGATTCCGACGTCGATGGATCAGGCATCGATGACTGAGATAACGAGCGCAGTTTGTTTTCTGCGCTGTACCCAAGTACGCCGACGCCCGTCCGCTGAAATGATCAATAAAAACGCAACAAACTGTATACTTTTAAGCAAACTTTTATTCGAGTCGTTAAAATCCTACAGATTTACCATGTCTTCGGTTCCGGATCCCCCAGCAGAAAGTCCTTCAAACTTTCGGGGATGTGCAGGTCCTTCACCAACTGGGGCAGCACGGCAGACTTGCCCCCCGCCACGGAAACCAGTCGAGCCCTCACGGCACATCGGCTCAGCTGCTGCAGGCTTCTCGGAGCGTACGGACGACGGCCGAAGACGGCTGACCAGCGCTGGTCGACGAATCGGTCCACGGCACCTCGATCGCAGCGGTCACTGCCCACGATGTACAGGACGAAGTCCCGCACTTCGTCTGGGGAGACGAAAGGGTCGGGCGCCGCCGCGAAACACAGCCGCAGGCACTGCAGATAAGGTTTTCGGCGTCGCCGCTCCTTCATTGTCACTGCCACCAGCGTACTCACAACCAGGCATATACGACGGAACCCCCTGGCTTTGTTGCTCGCTGTTCTGCCGTCGTTCCTTTCAAGAGAGCTCCACACGTCTTCAAATCTCCGATTCGATCCATGCTCAGGTCCACGGTTGCTCCAGTGTTCATCGGCGTACTCCCTACGAAAAACACAAACGTGAAGAAAATGTCAGTATACCGTTGTTCTTTTAATCCTAATACACTAAAAAAAATTTCTAAATGGCCACCCCTATTCCACGGACCCACTCGAAAGTTTCACAAGTTACCTTATCGAAAGAAGCTAGGAATAATGTTAATGTTATCCTTATTGGGCGACCACGGTCTATTCCGTGGTCGCCAACTTCGAACGGAAATAGAACGGCCGACCACTCTATGGGCCCGTTCGAGAGTTCACCGGTTGGTTACGCACAGGTGCTACCGGTTGCGGTCATTCTCCGGTTAAGTGACCTCACGGTTGTCAACCGGTTTCGGTCATCCTCACCACATCCAATTCCAAGCCAAGAAAACAAAAATAAACATTGGCAACACTACGCTAATAACCGGAATAACCCACCTCACTAGCAGGGTCATTCTGGTTGCGCTCTGGTCACGCTGAGCAGACAACCGCTACATGACCGAAACGTTTTCGAACGCGGTTAATTCCAGAGCTCCGCCTTTTCGAACGCTCTGGTCGTGCACCGGTGCACAACCGATGAATTCTCGAACGCGCCCTGAGATGTTTTTGTTAAAGAATGACCCTTCTGACGTCACTCTTTGCGCAAGCACACCCTACTGTCGATGGTCTATCTTTCCCATTTCCGTGGTCTCTTTTACCTTGCATTTCAGGGAGGTTTTACGGTTTAGGCCGCGTTCGTCTAAACACAGGGAAAGGAACTGAGTGTTTAATTACGCATCTGGTCAGGAAAAGTGGGTGCAAAATAGGGGTCCTGTAAAAAATGCACTTCCTTTTGTCCAGGTCAGCCACTTTCACTTTGTCTAAAAACGGGGAAAAGTCTCCCCGGTTTGAAATAACAAGCAGACAGGGGTGAGCGCCATTATCACCCACACACGAAACAGAGGCAGGCGTACACCGGATTGAACGGTAGAACTGTGCGTGTTTTTACAGTATCAAATCCCATATCAAATCCCCCCATTACAAAAAAGCTGTCTTCATTTTCTTCGTTTTTACTTAAATTAATTGAGAACCAAAATCATAATATATTTCAGATGTTTCTAAATAAGACTTTGATTGAAGTAACCCTTTAAGAATTAATTCACAGTAAGTGTTACATAAAGTAAGTAATATACCTTTGCAAAAATGGGCAAAACTTGATAAAACTTGTGCCAAGTTTTATATATTAATTCGTTCTTGTCAATGCCGGTGTCATGCTGTCAAAAAAGTAATAATAATAATTATTATTATTATTATTCTATCTTTATTTAACGGCTTAGAGATGGTAAGCAATTCTAAATAATAGTTGGGCAAAATTTTCCAAAATTATGTCATTTAGATATCACAACCCATATCGCCCATGTTATATATTTCTTTTAAGGGCTCAGATCTGTATTTCGAAAATCGAATTATTTTAGAAGATATTAATAAAAAAACTGAAAAAATAAACCGAATGGTTGCCAGATTTGGCATAAAATCATTCATTCCTTTGCAACAAAGCGTTTCCAAGTATCTAGAATCGCGTTCAATTTACAAACATGAGTTAGAATTACGCCCATTTTACGCCAAAATAAAAACTATATGAAATAAGTAACTCAAAATGTGTTACACAAAGTTGACACTTTTCAAATAGTAAGTTCGCTTAGACAACAGGAGTTTAGAATGAGCGGTTTTTCCAAAACAGAATAACTAATATCTTGAAAATGAAAAATAATTAAAATGCAGATTATTTTAAAGCCGGTTCTCACCAACTAGATTATTTGCTACCAGTAGAGATATTTGGCGGTGTTAACTATGCCATTATAGCAGTTATAGTACACTTTGGATATTTGCTAGCGCGACGAGATGGTATAATTCGTGGTGTTAAGTACGCCAATCTGCAAACGATTATGTAAATGAAAATATGGATAACGGTTTTCCGGTAACCTTAAATGAACAGTAAATATACGTTGTGAGAATGTGTAAATCGCCAAATAATGAAAAGTCGCCATTGGTGGCAGGCTATTCTATCTGTTCCGCAGCTTTTATTAACTTTACATGTACGCAAGTCGCCAAATAATGAAAAATCGCCATGGGTTGCAAATTCGCAAGGTGTCCAATAGATTTTACATTATCAAAAATGCAGGTGAAACATATGTTCTGATTTTATTACGCTTTAGCTCCTAATTAATATAACTTTTGAATGGCAAAATTAAATATCATTGTGTTTCTGAGGAGTACAAATAATTTTTCCAGCGATTATAAGAGGAGTCCGCACTCCAGGTGGAGTATAGCTCAGGACCCGTACAACACGGATTCCCATAACAAAATATCTTCCGTGTTATGAGGGGTAGGGGGTCTACTGTAGTGTGAAGTTTAAATTTTTATGTACCAATGAAGATGCAAGAACCAAGCAATGTCTAGCCTAGCTCAGTAACATTTTATCTGATCCAATCTTCGTGTTTTGTCAGTTGAAATTATGTCTTTATTACGAATAAGCCTGATTAGGGGCCGAATGCCTCATACGAAAAGCGAGCGTAGCGAGTCTGGGGGACTTGCCCCCTAGTATTTATATATATATATATAATTTGCCCAAAATATTATTTACTGTTGTTTACCTTCTTGAACAAATTTTAGCAAGTTTTGTCCCGTTTTACCCACTTTTTGGAAAGTATAATGTATACACAATTACAGCATATTTTTGCTTCCAGTAACTGTCTAGATTTTAGGTTTAAAATGATTTAAAACTCATTTATTAAAATGTAAAAGACTTAAAATGTTAATCTAATTAATGGTTAATTAGTTTTAATAATTGTATTTATATGTAATTGTATTTATAGTGTATTTGCAATAATTGTATTGATATTGCAAAGATTATTGTCCCTCACCAACTGTGATTGAAACATATTTGTAAACCTTTAATAAGAAAATCTGAAACTTTCTACATCATCTCATTAATATATGGGGTATAATTTACTTATTGGGAATTTTTGTAAGAGGACTGTATAAAAAATAAAAGTTTGTATTTATTTACATTTAATTTCCTGAAAATTTATTCGATATCATAAAATAACTATGTAATTCATTCAATATGTCTTAGATCAACATTGAAAGAAGGAAACCATAGGCCACTGTTTTTAAGACACCCTTGATTATAGGGATTGGGGGTGATTATGATTTTTATTTAATATTAAAAATATTAAACTTTTTACTTTCACTGTAAATGATCATAAAAGTTATTTAGGTTTTGTGGTTAAGGCAGATCTATACAAGGGTTGTCTGCTTAATTAAGGCATGCCGTGGGCGGCTACTACAATGTAAAAGGTACTATTACTACAATGTAAAAGGTACTTGATTAATTTTTTTTCTTATTTTTCATTATATAAATTTATATCCTATAAAGCTCTCTTCTTTATAAAATTTGTAGCTTATTAAACTTATAAGATAAACTGAAAAAAACTTGCTGAAATACCCAAGAATGATGAATTATAAATATTTAGAAGGAGAACTTATCAAATATTGAACTTCATATATGAATAAAATACAGCAAGATAAAAAAGGATAAAAAAAATCTATTATAACGATTAATATAACTTGATGTAAAACTTTGAGAGTATTATTAAGAAAAAAGAAAATCCTATTCGCTTTCGCTCAGCAAATAAAACATTTTTGCATAAAATACTTTGTATTGCACTAAAAAATAAATAAATATTTCAAAGAAACATTAATGTTTAGAAAACATTTAAAACCAGAACCTGTTGGGGATGAGAAAAATTGTTTAAATGAAGTGCTTAAAAAATAACCTTGTTTAAATTAAGCTAATCTGACAGTGAATAGTTTCTTTTAAATAATATTTTCTCAAGACGCAGATTGGAGTTTTTTTTTTTTAATGGAACAGTTAAAATGACCCGTCAAATAAATGTTTAAATATAGAATGTTTAATTCAGCTCTTTAATTTTTTAACAGGGTTGCCACTGGTCAGGGAAAACCTGGAAAAGTCAGGGAATTTCATTTTTGCAAAAGAAGTCGGGGAAAATTGCAAATTTTGGCCCAAAACCTTTAAAATCATATAATTTCGACTGGAAAATCAGAGTTTGTAAACAAACAATGCTTAACCTTACTTTGAGAAACTAAAAATATTAAAGAACATATGCAAAGTTGTTGTTATAAACATAAAAATAGTCTGAATTTTTATCACATGATAATGTGGAAAACCTGGAAAAAATCAGGGAATTTTTTTTCCAAAATTGATTGGCAACCCTGTTTAATTAACTGTTGAACTGAAGAGTTATTTGTGTCTATTAAGATTATTTTAAAGTATGACTATACTTATATCTCTAGGTACGGATTTTGAACACAAAAAGTTCAGATTCAGTGATTAAAAAAAGAAAAATCAATTTTTATTCTTGTCAGAAATATTTGTAATTTTGTTTGTCAGTGGTTTAATATACACAAAAAGTTAAGTAAATGAACTAAGCACTTTTGCATGTCATCATAAGGCCGGTATGCTGGCATCACTTATGCTGGTAACGTTACAATTATTTATTAAATGGCTAGTTTTACAGAAAGATGTTACATTCTGGCAACATTTTTTCAGCCAGTTTTTCTGTTAATTTACAGAAATAGTATTTTTAGTTACTTCCTATATTACTATTATATTTCTCCAGATGTTTAAATATTTTTGGTACTTGCGTATTATCCCGGCGGTTTGCCAAGAGAAATGCCGGGCATATGAAATTATTAATGGTTTTGAATATGATTGCCAATAGTTTGGCAACTCATTTGACAGAAAAATAGTTTGTCGGGAATGACCGCCAGGATAATACGTCAGTACCATATTTTTATACATATATTTAAAATTTTTAATGCATTTACAAAAATATAATAGTAATAAAAAAATAAGTATAATACCAGACTACTTACTGGTATTATATTTATTTTATGTATTACTATTATATTTTTGATAATTTATTAAATTTTTTAAGTATATGTATAAAAAAATTTAAACATTTGGAGAAATATAATAGTAATATATGAAATAACTAAAAATACTATTTCTGTAAATTAACAGAAAAACTGCAGCAAAATGTTGCCAGGATGCAACATCTTTCTGTGTACAGGAAGTTTCTGTATACAGAAGAATTACTGGCAGCAACAAGTTGCCAGAAAATTTCTGTATACAGGAAAATTCCTGGCAGCAAAAAGTTGCCAGAAAATTTCTGTATACCGAAATTTTCTGTCGACAGTAATAAATGTTATTCAACAGAATGATTCTGTAACCCTTACAGATAGTTTCTATATACAGAAATCAACTGTAAAACGCTGCTTGGAAACGACTTTTATATGTATATGGAAAATTTCTGTAGTGAACAAATTTTTCTGTCATATAACATACAGCTCCTGGCAACAGAAAATTTCTGCCTACAGAATATTTCTGACAACTTTTAGCTGCCAGACTTTTTCTGTTGATTTACAGGAATATTTTTTGCAGTGTAGTTTTTGAGAAAGTTGTTTCTGCTTGCTACTTTATTGGATGAAAAGTTGCTATTCAATGAATAACTAAGTCAATCAATCCTAACTAATATTATAAATGCGAAAGTGAGTTTGTTTGTTTGTTTATGACGCTTTCACGCCTAAACCGCTGAATCGATTAGGATGCATTTTGGTTTAGATATAGAGGGGACCCTGGAGATGGTTATAGGCTAATTAGAATTTTAGATTTTTAATTACTTTTTTAATTACTAATTAAAAACCGTTTTTACGTTGCCATGCTTGGCGAGTTTCGCCCGTATCAAATGATTCATGTTTTGATCTAGCAAGAATGCTATTCAATAAATAAGCGCGTGCATATGAAAAACATTAAATACATTACGGAAATTAAGCCAGTTTTATGCCAAATCTATCTATCTGTAATAATAAAAATGAATGTTCTCCAGACAAATCGACAGAAAGCAGAGCTTTGAAAATTTGAGCATGACTGAGCGCATAACTTCGGTAAAGTGCACCTGAGGCTCAGAATTTGAAATTTTAACTACTTTTCAAACTATTAATTAAAAGCCGTTTTATCGCCAGCACAAAATGATTTATGCTTTTGAAATAAAGCAGAAATTCTATTTGCAAAGTCACATGCATTTGAAAAACATGGAAATTCTGTTGATTTTACGCCAAATTAAAAGGCATAAGTAAAGAAAAGGGTACTTACGTATTATCCCGGCGGTTCGCCAAGACAAGCGATTTTTTGCCGAAATAAATGCCGGGCACATGAAATTATTAATGGTTTTGAATACGATTGGCAACATTTTGGCAACTCATTTGACGAAAAAACAGTTTGGCGGGAATGACCGCCGGGATTAAACGTAAGTACCAAGAAAAATCCAGATGTGTTTCTTAAAGTTCATAAATTTCCAAATCCTACCAATAACATAAATGTGTACGTTTGTGTGTTTAGATGTTTTTGACTGAATCACACAAAAATGGTTGAACGAATTTGGAAAAATTTGTAATGAAAATTGCTTATGCCCTGGATAACCATACAGGCAGCCTTTCAAGCATATAACATAAATAATTCTTTTACAAAGACACTCAAAATAATTCTAATGCATTGCGCTCTATGGAAATTTTGTAGCAACTAAACCGATTCTAAAACTTTTTTCACTGATTGAAAGTTACATTATTCCTGAGTATCATTGTTTGTTTGTTTTTGGATTAAGACCGATTGACTGCACTAGGGTCCTAGGCCTATATGGGAAATTCCTCTGTGGGGGACTTTCTAAGGGATCCTAGCCCGTATTTACGCGAGGTTTTTTAGAAAACCACGGAAAACTGGGAGCGGCTAGGTCGACAGGCGCGACCGGGGTTTGAACCTGGCACCCCCCCCCTTGCAGTTTGAGAGCAGAACTTCTTAGACACTGGTGCATCCTAAGTGTTATGGCTACTTTAATGCATATATCACAGATAGTCTTTACAGGATGCTATAAGAATACGTTACGCTCTATGTGATCTCTGTAAGTACTGAACCGATTCCTAAACTTTTTTTACTGATAGTAAGCTACGCTATTCTTGAGTATTGTAGGCTAAAATTCATGCATGTAGCGTAAATAGTTCCTTTACAGGAACACTCAAAATAATTCTAATACATTACGCTCTCTGGGTATCTCAGAAACTACAGAACCGATTCTCAAACTTTTTCACTAATAGAAAGCTGCTCTATTCCTGATTAAAATAGACTAAAATTCATGAATATAGCATAAATATTTCTTTTACAAAACAGTTCACAAATACTGTCATAACTGTCTCTATTCGCCAAATGCCTGAAAAAAATCTAAATTCAGTAACTCTGCATATTCTCTTATTTTAAATGAAGTATACTACCATGCATTATACTTCATTTGAAACAAGTAAAAAGCAAATAATATTTAAATGCAGTTTCTTTTGTCGCAACAATATTTGTTATTCACACATGCTACATTTCTCTCGGGACCTAATTCTAAAGCCGACGTGGACGAAGTCGCGGGTAGCAGCTAGTAGGAATATAAAACGGAATATTTTATGTTTATATCATTTACAATACTATTTATCAACAGTAAAATGAACTTGTTCTTAAAAATATTCTATAAATATCAAAATAACGGATGGGATGTACAGCTGCGGGAAAAAAAAAGGCCCACTTGTACAGTTTTCGGCCGTCGTTCGTCGCACAGCAAAGTTACAGATACCAATCGTTTACGATTGACGCACACTTTAATTTGCTATGCATAAAAATTGCATAAGGGGCCATCTACATATTAATATTCGCACCAACATTTTTTTTCTCAATTCAACCCCTAGATTTCACTTCCTATTTCAAAAATTTAGCTCATTTTAACCCCGGATACCCATTTTCAAGATATTTAAACTGAAATTGAATGAGTTATGAGCACTCAAAATCCCCCTCCCCCTATGTTAAAATATTTTTTCATACTTCAATTCATATCTCATATTATATTGGTAGTAAGAAACTGATTTTTATTCGCACTATTAGAACTAAACGACCCGAACATAATTTAATGTTATTATGATTTTTAATAAATCATTAATATGAATTATGAATTATTAAATTAATATTCAAAAAAATTATGAATAGCGACCTAGCCAAATTTCGATGGAAATAGATGCAGAAATTAATATTACGTGGCTGTGCAAAATTTCAAATTTTTACGTTCAGTAGTTTAATTTATATTAAACAAAATGTGTTATTTTCATAAGTTAAGGGACCCTATATAAATTTATTAAGTGAAAATTTTTTGAAAATTGCATAAAATAAATGTAAATTAGATTTATTTTGTGCAAAAACACAGTAAAAGATACCAGTGTTAAAAATATCAAATTTTGAAGCAAATAAATTAGAGGTTTTTACAGTTTGTTGGGGATTCTATAAAGCGTGTATTGTTGCGTCCACTACCATATTCCCCCAAATAAAATATTTTCCAGCTATAGAATTAGATGCAGTAGATGTATGTCTTCTAATACAACGTCCTATTTATGAAAAACTAACATCCTCAACTTTCCAGGCATGAATGTGACCTTTTTTAATATCGGAAACATTAGGTCTCTGGAATTCCCCATACTTTATTAAACATTCAAAATCACGTTTTTCTGTAAAAAAAAAATTTCATCTAACTATAAATTAAAATACCGCCAAAAGTCTTAAGAATATTGCACATTGCAGGCGATAGTATTAAATGAAGAAAGTGAAATAACAAACACAGTGATAATATTGGGTCGGCAAAAAAGTAATTGCGTTTTTTTACATGAAATTCAAACAAATAAATTTTCAATCATGAAACCATTCTTTAAGTTCGACCATAGCTGAGTCGAGCAATATTCATGCTTGTAGTCAGAAGAGCAGGGAGCAGCCTCTAACTCCTCTCCTGCCAACATTTCAGCTGTCTAAGAGAAACATGAAGGGAAACACTGAATAAAAATTTCAAAATTACAAAGATTTTCAAAATCCTTAGCAGTCATTTTGCATTTTCCCCTTAAATCATGTGTACGAACCTATGAGTTATGAACTCATAGCAGTCATTTTGCATTTTCCCCTTAAATCATGTGTACGAACCTATAAGTTATGAACTCATGGGTCATTTGGACCACAGACTAAACATTCTATTCTACCCTTAATATTCTCAGTACAAAAAACTTTAAGAGAGATGGGAAGAATATTTTCCTTGAAAATAATATTAATTTCTTTTAATTCTCACGAGCGAAATAAATGAAAGGCGAAAAGTTCGGAACCTACAAATAGCGTTTTTCAATTTGCAGAAAGTCCCTTAAAAACGCGCAAAAATGAATTCGCAATATCTCCGGAAATTATCGTAGAAAATGGGTGAAAATTTATATTTAGGGTAATTTGAAGGTTTTCTTTCGTTTAATAAAATCAAAATATGGGGTTGCCATTGAGAAAAATGAAGTGGATGCAGAATTAAATATGAAGACGGCCCCTTATGCAAATTTTATTAATAGTAAATTAAAGTACGCGTTATTTGCAAACGAATGGTATATATAACTTTGCTCTACGACGAACGACGGCGAAATAAAGAGCAAGTGGGCTTTTTTTTTCCGCAGCTGTACATCGATCGTAAATATTAGCTATTTTCTAAAACATGGACGATCCCTGATGCAGATTCCCCCCCGCAAACAAAATGACAAGGAAAATGATAGATACACTTACCAAATGCGTTTACCAAATGCGTAGTATGTGAAGTCAAAAAATACATCTTGCAGTGAGATCTGTCCATTCCAAAATCCGTACTGTATCAGAACTTTGAGAAAACGCCAGTCACAAAAATCCAGAGCCCTTTCGATCGATGGTATGATTTCTGTGTACCACTCGGGATGATGTCTCTCCAGAGAATCCCACTGCTCCAGAGGCCCGAAACGAGCTGGCTTCAGAACGTTTTCAATTCCGTCAAGTTCCGTGACATCGTCTGTGGTCTCAAGTAAGACCTTTTCATCGATCTCATCCAGTAAGTGGACGTACACTAGGCGCATCCTGTTGACGATGTCCCTGTCTTGGCACGATCCCGTCCCCAAGGCGTCCAGAAGCGTGTCGCCCATGGCCCCCACCGATTCCCAGTCCACAGAGTCGGCCGCTGTCCGGCTCATGGCTTGGGCCGCTGCCCTCCACCGCCAGCTGTGTTCGTTCGCCGTGTCCCTCGTTCCATGCCGGACGAGGAACTGCAAGTGCTTCTGGAGATTGCGAAAGGAATCCATCGATGACACGCCGAAAAAGTCTCGTCAATAGATCTCTCAAGAGCGAGCTGTTATGTGTGGAACTCGGAAAAAATGGATACAATGATACTGATAAGCTCCCCACTGCATTTTACAACACAACTCACCAGCTGCTGGGTTGCACTGGCCAATCAGAGGACGCATTCTCCAAAACCTGTTTCTCTTCCCAGAGAAACAGGTTTTTCCGAGGAAGAATGGTCCTTTCAGACAGGTATTTGCGTTCGCGAAACAAGCACCAAGGGCGGGGACGGGATAGTCCGGCACGGCTCGAATTTGAAAAATATATTTTTTATTCGCAAAAAAATTATTTAAACAATTTCGAAAATTATCATTCTAGTACACGGGATTCCCTCGTGTATAGCGCGCATGCGTATACAACACGCACCTCACAGGAAAAATAGGTGAAACTTTGTTATCTCGTATACGTATAACGCGTACACTAAATTGGACATTTTGAAAATGGCTAAAATTTTCAATTAAGGGGATGGAACTGAAGTCGATATCATTTAAGAGGAGGTGACTGGCGGTGCCAGTGACGACAGAGTGTGAACATAACACTAGTAGCGGCAATGAGAATGGCTAGTTGGAGTTAAAAAATAATTTTACTAGTACATTCCTATAAAATAAAGCGTAACCCCTTGAAATAAAGATGCTACAAATACTTTATTGAGGAAGATTTTTCTAGTTTTATTATCTGCTCTGAGTCCATTTGCTTGATGAACACGTACATCGTGGATTAACAAAAAATTATTCCGTGAATAACACGCACTCAGATTTTTTTGCATTATTTCTTTTTTTAAGTGCGCGTTAGACATGAGTTTACCACTTGGTTTTTTTTTTTTGTAAAATTAAAATAAGTCCAGTAATCAACTCTAATTAATTGCTCTTTCATTAAAATATTTCACTAGTTTACGACGTGCCGTTTGAAAAATTAAACTAAGTTCTGTAATCAACTCTAATTAACTATACTGCGATAAAGAATTGCGCTTGCTTGCCACGTGGGTTTTTCCTAAAATTAAACAAAATCCAGTAATCAACGATAACTAATTAGTCTGCATTAAAATACTTCACTAGTTTACCACGTGAGTTTTTTGTAAAATTAACTCTAATTAATTGCACTTTCATTAAAATATTCCACTAGATTACGACGTGCCGTTTGAAAATTAAATTAAGTTCTGTAATCAACTCTAATTAACTGTACTGCGATAAAGAATTGCGCTTCTTGCCTGCCACGTGGGTTTTTTGTAAAATTAAACAAAGACCAGTAATAAACGAAAAAATAATTAATCGCCATACTAAAATTATGAATGCATTTAAAAATAAGATTGACCACCCTATCTCTCTCACGTAAATCCCAAGACGTGAATGAAGTTGGGGGCCCCCATCTATGACATTTGTTTTATTTTTCATAAAATTTATATATATAAAAGAATATTTCAGAACAACATTTGATATTCGGGGCCCACAATATCAATTAGAGTTGATTACAGAACTTAGTTTAGTTTTCAAACGGCACGTCGTAAACTAGTAGAATGTTTTAATGAAAGCGCAATTAATTAGAGTTGATTACTGCACTTATTTTACAAAAAACTCACGTGGTAAACTAGGGAAGTATTTTAGTGCAGACTAATTAGTTATCGTTGATTACTGGACTTAGTTTAATTTTACGAAAAATCCACGTGGCAAGCAAGCAAGCGCAATTCTTTATCGCAGTACAGTTAGAGTTGATTACAGAACTTAGTTTAATTTTCAAACGGCACGTCGTAAACTAGTGGAATATTTTAATGAAAGCGCAGTTTTCAGCTAGCGTTAATTACTCTTTCTGTACTGATGGGTTTTTCGTAAAATTAAACTAAGTCCAGTAATCAACGATATCTAATTAGTCTGCACTAAACGGCTAGTGGAATATTTTAATGAAAGCGCAATTAATTAGAGTTGATTACTGGACTTATTTTAATTTTGCAAAAAACCCACGTGGTAAACTAGTGAAGTATTTTAATGCAGGCTAATTAGTTGCAGTTAATTAGAGTTGATTACAGAACTTAGTTTAATTTTCAAACGGCACGTCGTAAACTAGTGGAATATTTTAATGAAAGCGCAATTAATTAGAGTTGATTACTGGACTTATTTTACAAAAAACCCACGTGGTAAACTATAGTGAAGTATTTTAGTGCAGACTAATTAGTTATCGTTGATTACTAGACTTTGTTTAATTTTACGAAAAATCCACGTGGCAAGCAAACAAGCGCAATTCTTTATCGCAGTACAGTTAATTAGAGTTGATTACAGAACTTAGTTTAATTTTCAAACGGCACGTCGTAAACTAGTGAAATATTTTAATGAAATCTCAATTAATTAGAGTTGATTACTGGACTTATTTTACAAAAAAACCCACGTGGTAAACTGATGAAGTATTTTAGTGCAGACTATTTTACTGACTTGTGGATGATTAATAAGGATTACACTTTGAAAAGTTATTATTTTCTTATTTGTGTAAATAGTTTGTGTAATTTAAAATACTTTTTTTTTTGAAGTAAAACTTCTTTAGTGGCGACTAGGAAGTAACTCAGATTTTTTTTTTTCTGACGGAAGTAACGCTCAGTAAAGAAAGTGACGCGCGCGCTCCGAAAAAGGAGAACCATTCAAAAACCTACTTTTTCGACGCCCCTCTGCTCTGTTTGACGGAAGGGTTTGTCTGAAGAAGACCGAATGAATTTTCGGTCGAAACGATCGTTACGCCTTAAAGTCAGTGTGGCGTCGCGTGGGGGGTGCGGGCCGCACCGGGTGACACCAACAGAGGGGGGGGGTGACACCAAAAAAAGTGAAAAAAATGCTGGTTTATTTATTTTTTTTTTTTAATTAATTTGAAAAAAGACCTGATTTGGTGATGTAAAAAATATCCGAGAGAAAAATTAAGAACAAATATATGAAAGAAGCATTATGTGTACCTGTAGAAATAAAATGTGTTCCTTCATCTCAACTAGGGATGGACGCGAGACGACTTTTTGCGAGACGAGACAGTGATTTACAGCTTTTTTGCGAGACGAGACAAACATTTTTAACATTATGATATAGGGATTTTTGCGAGACTAGACACGCTTTCGTCTCGCGTCCATCCCTAATCTCAACTTTTTTTTCCAGTTTAAAAATTTTCCATATTTCCCCCATAAAACAAGAATGCGGCAGGTTGTTCTCAACTTATGTGTAGCCATTTCAACTGTATGTTTCGCTTTTAACCAGGGGCTAACTATGAACAGGGGTGTAGTGGGGCCGGAACGCACCGGAACGACGTTCCGGTACTTTTTGGGGAGCCGGAACGGCGTTCCGGATGTCAAAGAACGTAAGATTATTATTTTTTTTTTTGCGAATATTAAAGAGAAATTCTTTCATAGCCTGCTCGCACTAACAATATTCCTGCTGTTCCAATTCTATGAAGACCTTTATAGTTGAAATCATCCCAATGGACAGATAACTGAGCCTAATCGATTAGAAATTCAATCCCCTCTGTTCTCTCTGAGTCTGAAGACAATAAACATCACCATCATGGATGCAAATAATAAAATAAACAGAACCATTAGATTCTCAGAATCAATGTCGATAACAAAAGGATCACAGATGTTAAAACGCGGTGTAGGCATTGTAGTAAGGTGACCAGATTTTTGTAGTCAGAATCGGGGACATGTCCCCGATTCTGACAACAGAACTGGGGACATTTATAATTAATGCAATAATTAACAGTAATTTAACCCATTTGTGCCTGGATATTTTTGCGACTTTCTTCGATTCTTACTGATAACAGAAATAATAGATATATTTCTGATGTCAACTTCTTGAACAAGGGATGATTTCTTTTAAAATCATTATGCATAAAAATCGAAATATCAACATCCTACTTGGTCATGTTAAAATATTTTGTTGAGTTGAGGCTCAGTACTCATGAATAAAGGCTAGGAAAAATAAATAACGTTTTCGACTAATAGCGAAAATGCCGTCCCAAAAAAGGGACACTAGGCATAAATGGGTTAATTGAAAAACAATGCAATAATTAAAAATTGTCCCCAGTTCCATTTTTACATTCTGGGGACAATTTGAAAAACGTCCTGAAAATGGGGACTGTCCCCGGAAAATGGGGACGTTTGGTCACCTTACATTGTACGCAATGAAATTTGTGACAACCCACCTGACCAGCCAATGGCGGATCCAGGGTAGGAACTAAGAAGCTTTAGCCTCCCAAGGTTAGTGAAAGGGCAGCATTCTTCTTTATAATAATACGCTTTGAATAGGTAAAATGAAGTTTTTTGAATAAATTATCGTCTCCCAAAAATTTTACATTGCTTTAGACAATACTTTGTGTGGGTCAATTAAGATTTTTAAAAAATTATCCATAGTCTCTTGTATATTGGTTACTGACATAAAAAGCGGGGTTTTATTATTAGTTGTTATTAACTCCCTCCCCCCTCCCCCCGCGCGCGCGGAGTCATGCGTTCGGGGAAAAAATTTTTTGGCACTACAACACTGACTATGAACACTTTCTCTTGCTATTTGGAGAGGAGGGGTGGGGGATCTTGGACAAGGGGTGCGAATGAGGCGTTTGACTAAACTGGGGGTGCCCGTCGGCTGTATTTTTTGAGCGTTGGACAGTCTGAGTCTACAAATGTAACAGACCGCTTAAGAATGTTCCGAATCTCTCTCCCGTTCTCTCGGCTGTTCGAATGGTTATTCACCAGAGCACTATTGCACAGAATCAAGAATCTGCCACTGGCTTTTAAGTTGCTATCACACGACAGCTCTATGCACTGCAAAATGCATGTACTGCACCTTCGCGCTGCATTTTGCCCGTCAAAAGCAATATATAGGGGTTGTTTTGCAGTACGAAAATACCACCTAGACGAAAGGCGCAGAGTTGCAAACTTGGCGACGTTATCGCTCTTTCTGTGACAAATACCGACCATTACTGTCTATTTTTGCGACGAAGCAAAATTAGATTCGTGATTTCCGCACGTGGGGATTTTATATATGCGTGTCTGCATTCTCAAGTAAAAGAATGAACGATTTGGAGCAACAAAGACTTTGTCTTTCCATAATTGCGGCAACTGATTTCATTAATAAAATCGGCTTCGATTTCTGTCGTCCACATTGCCGACGCGAAGGCAGCCATCTTGAATTAAGGCATGGATATTTCTTGGGCTCTGATTGGCTGATTTCGCATTGCATGCCTTACTTTTTCAAACAGTGCTGAAAAAAGTCAGGCTTCAAGAAAAACGCTATCTATCAGACGATGTTTTTGTCTGACTGAAGGGCAAAATTGCAATGCGAAAGGTGTAGTGCATTGCATTTGCAGTGTGTAGAGCTCTCGTGTGATAGCACCTTTATACGTTCCTTTCTCGCACGGTTTGTTGTTGGGGAGATGATTTAGTTTACAAATGCATCCAACCCTATATGAATTTTCCGTTGTTCGGAATGCTACAGTTGCTCCAAATGATTATTCGACAGCACATCTGCAGAAGATCAAGTGTCTACAACTCGCTTTTAGACGTTCGTTTCCCTTACGGTTCTCTCAGTGAGAACTATCAGGGAGGTATTGTCGCGTTATTGTCCCAGAATAAAATATTCCACTCAAGAATGTCTCGGTGTTCGGGAGTACTACTTCAGTGGTTCCGAATAATTATTCGACAGAGCACAGCTGCACAGCGTCAGCAATCTCCAACTCTCTTTTCGACTTTCTTTTCCCATGCGGTTCTCTCAGTGAGAACATTCAGGGAGGTAACTCCGGCTTGAGTCAACGAATGGTAGTTGTCTGGAATGGCAATGCAACAGGCCACTTAGAATGTTCCGGTGTTCGGATACTACAGGCGTTCCGAAAAATTACTTCACGGAGCATAACTGCACAAAATCAACGATCTACAACCAGTGGCGGCTCTTGAGTTATTTAAAGGGAGGTTCACAAAACAAATTTCGAAAATGAACTATGCAGATACGACGCACCTAACAAATTAAAATAGATATGCGTTTCCAGCAGTGAAAGGAAAACAAGGTACGCAACTCAAAGAAAACAAGTCGTATTTTGTCTCACATTTCGTCACCAAGATAAGTGTTAGTAAAGGTGTGTGGTCTCGATTCATTTTATTTCAACATTTTTTCAAAGGATGCTATTGAAAAATGTCATTGCTTGAGCTCCGAAATACTTATTGGGCTCCATTATTGATACTAGTTTATAAAAAATAATGCAGTGAAAAAGGATAGAAATACAGAAAATATTAAGAAAATGAAATAAAAATGAATTAACTGACCGACCGTAACAAACCAAGGAAAAGTCCGGAAGCGATATCGCAAGACAAATGGCCCTGTGTGCACCATGAAAATGTGCGAACGGAAGGATATCAGCAGCGCCCTATGTTCTTTCCTGCTGTCTCCGCTTCTGATCCTAGAGAGCGGTTCAGAAGAAAAAATTTCCGTTCGCACGTGCGATGGATTCAAGACTGTGCTGTAACCTACACTACAGTACGTTCGCTATAATAAGCGTATTTATTATGAGTGGGGGAGCAGGAAAGAGTAAAACTCACGTTTTAAATTCACATAAATCTAGAAGTGTGTTTTCAATTTACTTTGTTAATGTGTTTATTTATTAGTTTTTCCTTTGGGGATTCACGTGCTGCAATGTAGGAGCCGCCACTGCCTACAAGTCGCTTTGAGACTATCCTTTCCTTTACGGCTGGTTCGCTTAGTGAGAACTGTTAGGGAGGTGATTGAGTCTACAAATGTAACAGACCTTAAAAATGGTTCTGTGTTCGAAATACTACTACAGGGCTTCCGAATTATGAGTTGTTCAATCGAGCCCAACTGAGCAAAATTGTGGATCTACAACTCCCTTTTAGATTTACCTCTTTCCCTTACGGTTCTCTTAGTAAGAAGTGTCAGGAATGGAAGTGGGTTTTAATGGGAATGTAATAGGCCACTTAGAATGTTCAGGATTTTAAGAATACTGTTTTAGTTGTTCCGAATAATTATTCAACACATGAGAATTGCACAAACTCAGTTTTGTATAACTCCTTTTTAAACTTTCCCTGCCCTTAAGGCAGCGTTTCTCAACCTGTGGGGCGCGACCCCCAAGGGGGGCGAAGAGCGTTTGCAGGGGGGGAGGGCGCCAGAAAAACCAAAAAGCAATTAGTGATGCATGTTTTTAAAAAAATCATCCTATTTATTCTCATTTTTACTCAAAAATATATCCATTTTCGCTTAAAATGTTCATTGAAACTTGACTGATAACATTATTTTATAGAAAATTCGACACAATGGTCATTGTTAAAAATTAAAAAAACTGAATGTATGCTGAAAAATGTGAGGGGGGGGGCGCCACCGTAAGTTAGCCTCTGTTGGGGTTTGAGAACCGCTGCCTTACGGTTTTCTCAGTGAGAACTATCAGGAAAGTACCCTCGCTTAAGTCTACGAATGGACGTTGGTTGGAATGGGAATGTAGCAGGACACTCATGAATGTTCCGGTGTTCGGAATACTTCTTCAGGTGTTTCGAATCATTTAACGGAGCAGAACTGCAGAATGAATCCAGTATTGAAAACTCGCTTTTAGACTTTCCTTCGCTTTGCAGTTGGTTCTGTCAGTGAGAACTGTCAGTGAGGCGATTGAGTCGAAGAATGTAACAGACCTAAAAAATGTTTTAAACAATCATCATTCTAATGTTTACAGACTGATACTTAGAAGCTTTAAGACTGCTATTTGCCATTGCAATGGATTCACTCTGCTAACTATTGCTTCATAGAATAGCTCAGTCCTAAAGAGCGTTCCCTAGAAATAAGTCCAAAAATCGAAATAAAAAGGCGAGACATGAGTTCACTTGACCTAGGACGTAAGCTTTACGTCTAAAGGCGCGTTTCCACTGTGTTTTTATCCCAGCCGTTACTTTCTCTATTTTGCCTAAAACCTCTATCCCTCTATGCCTTGGTAGGAGGACTTTCTAAGGGGTTCTAACGCGTAATCACGTTACATCTGGAGAAAATCTACCAAAACTCCAGACCGTTCAATCGACAGCCGCGCGATGGGACCCGAACCCGGGTCCTCCACACTTCGGCCGTCTACCATTTTCAGTGGCAGAACCACTGTGCCATGGTGAGGCTCTCTACTTCTATTCTGGCGACTACTGTTCTGCTTAAAACCGGTTTTTTTTTTAAATTATTCCGTGCCGTTGAGATCGTTATGGCCGCTCACGAGAGCCCATGGGAACAGATGTGCAACGCCTTCTCCAGAGTTCCAATAGGGCCTCCGCCGCTGTCCAACCTGAGAACAAGAACTGACCGCTACACACACACACATATATATATATATATTGAGAACGAGTGGACTCAATGATCTTTCGGGTCTATTTTCATCCCAGCATACCCAACTGTAATAATTCTGCACCTAAAAATATCGATGCATTTGACCTAATTGGACTCTTTGCTTTTTCAAACAGGATTCGACTTTCTTGCGATACGGGCACCCATAAGTACGGGCAGGGAGGGACTCTGATCTCCCCCTCCCTCATATCTGATAGTACCGTTATGATGGACGCACTGGTGTAACGCAGAAGGGGTTCAACACTAACATAGAGCCTCTTTCTAGGGCAGGACCCTTGAATGGCCCGCCCCTACAAAAAATTATATGGGCGTCCATGTTCCTTACTTCAGTTTTACTTTTAAAAGTTTTTTTTTTTTTCAGTTTAAGGCATCCATGCAATGGATATTAAAAGTACTTATGCAGCTGAATTACAAAATAAGCATTAATATATATGGGACTACATTTTTTTATATAAAAAGAACGTTTCATATTATATTATTTTTCTTTGTATTACGATTTTATTTGCAAATACTTGAAAAAGAGCAGTGGATTGTTTTTTTTTTTTCTGTTGATAAAGGGTAGGGCTCGTGGGTTCTAAAAAAGGCAAGCAAGGCGCGGTGCTCGAAAAGGAGCACTGGTTCAGAGGATCTAGAAAAGGCAGGGCCTGATTACTGAAAAGGCTCGTGAAGCTTGAGCTTCCCCTCAGAATTTGAAGGGGGGCCTGAAAATGACTGAAAAACTGCGATAAAAATTCAAAATTTTGTTTTTAAATGATCTTTTAAGTTATTGTACACATTTTTAATGAAGAGAAGTAGTGCTTTTCAGAAGTCTTCATACTTCATGTCGCAACATTTCTAAATTGGTTATTTGCGATGTCTTTGCCTGGGGCATCTACTGTGGTTGAGAGTTTTTTTCTGTTATGGGGAATATTGGGCCGGCAGAAAGGGGTAGACTTTTAATATGTAATGTTAAACACATGGGCGCCGGCATAATATTTCCCAGGGGGGGGGCAAAGACTACTCAAGAAGGGGCAAAGACTACTTCAACGTATGGTTACCATGTTGGAAAGAGCAAAAAAGCAAAGGAAAACACTGCATACAAAAATCCAGGGGGGGCATTGCCCCCCCTTGCCCTATGCTGCCGGCGCCCATGGTTAAACATCTTCTAAATGTCAAAATTAATTCTCAACTTCTGTGTTGTGATTTTTATGATGTCATTAAAACCAAGAATTCCCGAAAAAAGCCATGCGTAAGGAAAAATAGGACTCAATTAATAAAGTTTAATGTTCCAGTAAGGTAATGAAATATCTTTAGTTATTTGTTAGTGTTTAAAGTAATTTCAAAAATACTGTAAAATCTCGTTACAATGAACTAAACTATTATGAAGATGAATGAATAAAATATTTTGATCAAAGGAAATTTTCAAATGAATGAATAAAATGCTTTTTTCAAAGTAAATCATTAGAACTAATTAAATCGATGAAATTTCTTTTTTATGAATAAAATATTTTTATGACAGAAAATCATTAAAACTTTACTTTTCCCAAACAAAAAGGAGGTGGGGGCCCGAAATGAGACTGAGCTTCCCCTCACTTCAGACGTTAATCGGGCCCTGAGAAAAGGGCTTCTGCTTCTTCCCCTTACCTTCCAAAAAGAAATTGCCGATAAAAAGTATTATTTTCCATGAGAGAAAATGTCCCATTTTACGTTACTTCTTTCCTCTGTTATTTATATTACGATTCTTCAGCGAAGAAACAGCCCATCCACTTGAATGGCGCTCTTAATAAATTTCATAATAGCAGTGCTTTACTGCTGCCATCTATTGCACTTTTATCCAACTATTGAAGGAAGAGGATCCATAGAAAACGGATAGTGCTGCCATCCAACGTCAATGAGTCAAACTAAAAATGGGATCCGAGAATGTGTGCGTATCGTGAATTTAGTAAAATAACACGCATAAAAGAAACACATCCATCAGGACGCATGTTCCGGGCAAAAAATGTTCATTTGAATAAAGAGTCACTCACTACACCCACAAAAGAGTGGGGACAGACAAAAAAAAATGCGTAACACAAAATCCATTAGCCGTAGAATACACCCAGACAACATAACGAGTTCTATAACCCTTTGAACCGCTGCTAACGTCAGGGGAATACATGTGTTATTCTACGAACGTTCATAAACATTCAGAGAACATACCGTATCAGCCCGAATAGAACGCGATGTTTTTCGACCGATCCTTTCCCGTAAAAAACCGGACTCGCGCTCAGTTCGAGACCTAAATTTAGGATTTTTCTAATTATCGGGATGAAAAATTGTGTCGCGTTATACTCCGGCTAATAAGGTACTGGTGCTGCTTAGGTTGCAATTTTTGTATTTTTCGACTGTTGTTACTCATACATAGGCAGTACCTCTTTTCCTTATGTTGGACATATGCAGAAAACAGACTCCACTGTTCGTTCTACAATGTAGGTACTGCCCTAATAGCACCGTGACCTGAATGTGAAGTCAATGCGACGTGCAAGAGCGTCACGGGACGTCGCGAATGAGTCACAAATAAGTCGCCTTGACTTTCTAACGTCCTTCTGCGGCAACCACGACGTGACGTCACCATGAAGTCACACTGTGACTTGTGCACGACATCGTGACTTCAATGCGACATGACAGCGCCGTCCCATTCACAGCACTGTCACTTAACCCTTTAACGCGCAGTGTTCCCGCTCTGGGAACACCAAACATTCTGACGTTTTGACTGTTGCCAGTCCCGAAAAATAGATTGGATTTCTATAAAAATAGTTGGGGTGACAGAGCTCCACGAGAATCCTCTACTTTTTAGCACGTCCTTTCCCGTCAAAAAAGGGTCACGATTCTTTTGAACGGCACTGCCATCTGCTGAAAAAGGGAAGAATGCGAGAACAGCTGAATAGATTGCGCAATGCTGAAAAAAGGGCAGCCGTTGCCATCGCTCGACTTAACTACCAGCAAGAGGGCGGACGATCGAAACGTTCATCGCGTGCCACAGATCTAGAGATCCTTTTTTGACGCAGCTGGCTGTGCCCGTGCACAGCCAGCTGCGTCAAAAAGGCACAGCCACAGCCAGCTGCGCTGGTAGTTTATGGCAACGGCTGCCCTTTTTTCAGCATTGGTAAAGGGTTGCGCCTGAAAGGGTTAAATGTTCCATTGATTTAAAACTGAAAAAAACTTTTTTTTTGAGAAATTCGCAAAATTACTTAAAATTCACCAAATAAAAAAAAAGTAGTAAGAAAGTAGCGATATCGCAGAGTCATAAAATTGAGTCGCATGTGCTTTCAAAAGTAGCAAAAATTGCGAAAAGTCGCAAAATCTGGTAAGACGTCACAAACGATCCGTCACGTTGACGTCACAAAGATATCACAGGCAAGTCACACAGTGACTTCCAGCTGACGTCACTTAGGGTCTCACTGCGACCCATGTGACTCACA
>JAWZYV010014775.1:0-71851 GCA_038373885.1 Cheiracanthium punctorium
ATATAGGAATAACTAGATCACGCCGGGGACGCCAGGTCTTTTGTTAAGGATACCAGCTGATGATGGGTAGTTCGCTCCCCCCCCTCACGCTCTTTGTTAATCTCTCTCCGCTCCCGAAGGATATAAATACTAACTCATTGCTGATTGTCTCTATGAATATGCCTATTAACACGCACATTTTAACTAACAGGCTAAAAAATAAATTCTATTACATTAAAAGAAAAGGTAGAAAGATATGTTGGCAATGTGAAAAAGAAATCTAAATTTCTGTAAGCAAAAGTTTAAAATACTTAAATAGGTATTGAAAAAGTCAAGCATTTTAACATTAATTCTAAACCGTGTTTACTCGCGTAATAATAGTCGTCCTCACTAGCCGAATGCCCGTTTTGAAGCAGGAGAAATCGTCAAAATATTTTCCCCGCTCGAAAGTCGCTTGCACGTATTTGACCTCTTCATTTATGTCTATACAAATATTACTATAAAAAGATAAATGTCTCTTTTTTGTGTGCTACTGACGTGACAAAAAGATTATTTAATACGCAGCAGATAATGTGGACACATTTGTTAAGTTAGTAATTTTATTATAATACCAGTAATGTGTTCTATCATTCGAGAATATTATGATTAGATTAGTTAGATTTCACCGCATAATTGTTGCATCTAGCCTTTCACCACGAATAATTGGAAAAAAAGTGTGCGACTATTATGCGAGTAAACACGGTAATTTCATTTAATAATTATCACTCTCGGAGTTTGACCGTATATGAAAGTAATTTTATTTTATAGTAAATATGTCATTTTTAGATTTTTTTAAATATTAATATGCATTAACTTAACACTAAATATACAAATAAAAAGATTATTAATACGTTATTCTTTCTTTTAAATCTTTTCAAATTTCTTTTTTCAACAATGTCAATCAGCTTAGATACATTTTCTCAAATTAATTATTATTATTATTGAAAAGCAAGGAATAAAATTCGCTTCCCAAATCCCTTTGACTTTTTTCCGATAAATATTTTGCCTCAAATTATCACTGTCTTTAGCAGTGGCGTAGCCAGAAAATTTTAATGGGGGGGAGGAGGGTAACGACTACTGCAACTCACCAGTGTTGGCCAAAATACACCGAAAATGTTTTTTCGATACGAAGCATAAAATACATTGATTAAAACACTAAAATACAAAATACTTCTTGAATTAAAAAATATGCAAAATACATACAAAATAGAAGTACAATTTTTAAAGCATTTTAATTGAGAAGCTAAATTTTCCACCAAAGATCTCTTTATTTTACTTAAAGGGTCGTACCCAGAAAGAAATTTGGGGGGGGGGGGGGGCAAAAGGTGAAAAAGGCTTCATTATGGTTGTTTTGTTGACAAAATTTTAAATTTAGGGGGGGGGAGGGTGCAGACCCCCTGGTCCCCCCTCCTGGGTACGGCCTTTGGAAGAGGTGCTGTTTTTTTTTTTTTTTTTTTTTTTTTTTTTAACGTTGCCTTTCAAAATTTTACTTTTATAGCACTGACATCCGAAACCGACCATTTCTGAGAAATTGCATTAATACTGAAAACGCAATGAAAAATATACCACTTCAGAATGTGAACAATGAATAGTCGTTTGTTTCAAAATCGTTTATAAAAACTTTAATTTCCAAAAGTCTCAGTGCCTAAAATAAACCTCTACATATAATATTGTTACGAATTTTCGGGGCAACTCGCTGCTCTCGGGCTTAAAATAGTTCAAAATTCGTATTCTACGCTTCAAATAGATAAATTTTGCTTTTTGTTGCATCAAAATCGGCCAATTAGAACCAGAGATATGGAGGTTTCGATTTGCCATTATTTTTCAATGGAGGTTCAAGAAATCTCGAGAAATATTAGTCCTAGAGCTTAGATCTCTTCACTTTTGAGGACTTATTTTTGGCGCCAAATTTGGCGATATTTCGCCAAAAGTCGCCAAGCCTGGCGAGTTTTTGGTCATTCGGCGCGATTTTCCCAATGGGGCCTGGAAGTTGTTTTTCCTGCATTAAAAACGCATAATAACCCAACATTTCTCTTCTATGACGTAATCAATATTCTCGCTTTATGTAGAATCTTCAAGAAATATACTCCTCTAGAAGCTTCCCGCAGTTTCTGCCTCCCCTATATAAACCGGCGCGCTGCCCAGACAGTTCAGTGTTGATCAAGCTTTGAGAGAGTGAATACGCTTGCTTTGTGAAGGAAGCTTTGTTTCGCGCTGTTTGTGAAGCTTTGAATTTAAGTGCTGTGTGTAAATTCTTCATCGCTGAGTCTTGAGAGACTGTTAGTGTTATTTCTCGTATATTTTCACTGAATTCTTGCCAGTGAAAGTGTTCTATTTTGTGTGAGAAATACAGCATTTGTGAGAGCTTCTGATCTAAGCGAACTGTTAAAAGCACATTACTGCTAGATTGTGCTTGTGAATTGTGTACAGCTGATTGTTCTACGAAGTTCTAGAAGCAATAAAGTTTGTGTTCCATCCTGACAAGTGACTTTTTACTTGAACTTTTTACACCAACTGGACTTCAGAACGACGAACCCCAGGAGTAGCAGAGTAATTCCGCAACAATATTTATTACTTATTGATTTCAGTTGAACGTTTGAATATAAATACTCAGCTAAATCACGGCATAAAAAAAAAATGAAGTTTTGTCTTTTCAGTGAGTTTTAGAATTTATCGTAAATTTAAATATTTTGCATATTATCTAAGTTTTCAGCTTTCAAAACTGACACTGCTCCTTAACATTTTCATTTCCATCTACAGACAAAATTTGGAAACATTTTAACTAAGATTTGCGCAAAAGGTTTCAAAATCATCTAGATTGGAAATTTGATTCACCTCATTCATTACGGGAAGCTGTCGCTCTAATGGTCTGAAATTTGGTGTGTTTCACTCCATATGTAACGCAAACGCCCCCTTAAAACGTTATTACCCCTTATAAAGTTCGCCAGCCTTCGTATATCTTTGTCTCGTTAACACAGTAACAAAGAATCCATTATACTACTGCAGAAATACTGGATTGTTGATTGTGTGTGATTACGGCAACGCTACACTAGAGCGATCTGCCAAAGGTGGGTGCCTTGGTAGGAGGACTTTCTAAGAGGTTCTAACGCGTATTCACGTTACATCTGGAGAACAGAAATACTGGAAGCCTTATTTTTCTAGAACTTAGGAACACATTTCGAAAATACTTGAATAAAAGACAATTAAGAAAAGGATACAATAATCCATTTTAACCAGTGGCGGCTCGTGGGATACAGCAAGTACAGCCGGGCTACACTTGAAATTATCAGCACATACTTTGAAATAATTTATTCTACTAATTTTCATAAATTCAGATTAGAACCCAGGTAGCACAGGGATATTGCCCAATATCAAAACTACAATATTGGGCAATATTAAATGGACCCCCCCTAAATGATATTCCTGAATATCATTTTTTGACATTCAGAGATATCAGTTTCCAACATTTCTGAATATTTTTTTTCAGATATCCAGGAATATCTTTTTCTGATATTCGTAAATATTATTTTTTGACATTGAGCAATATTGGTTTCCAGCATTTCTGAATATTGTTTTCAGATATCCAGGAATATCTTTTTCTGATATTCCTAAATATTATTTTTTGACATAGAGCAATATTGGTTTCCAACATTTCTGAATATTGTTTTCATGTTTCTCCCATCAGGGAAAATATTGATTGTAAAAGAAATTGGGGGGAGGGGGTACTTGACTAATTAATATTTCACATGTAGACATTTTTTTGGTTTGAAATTATAACTCAAAATAGAATTTTTTAATGCTTTAATATGAAATGAAAAATTTTCTGTAGTAACTACAGAAAATTTATAGCTACTCATAGCTACCATCAACAAATTCATTATTTATGGTAATGTACAATGTAGGGATGCACTGAATATTCGGTATACTGGCAGTATACCTATTCGACAGTATACCGTGACGGTTCGGCCAAATACTTAAATATTCGACAACCGAATAGTAAACAAATTTAAGTATTCCCCAATTAGTAAACAAATACATATTTTTTTATATCAGAAATGAAAGATATAGTATAGTACCATAGTACTAAATTGATTCAAGTTGTTACTAATATCACATGTGAATAAGCGTTAGAAACCCGTATAAAGTCCTCCTAGCAAGGCACCCCCATCCTTGGCAGATAGTCCTAACGTAGCATTCCACAATCACACAAAAAAACAATATCCCAATGAAATTAGTTTTAATGTAAGAGAAAACACTCTGATGTTAAATTTGAATTTTGTTGCTTTTTCAGTTTTTCTTAAATCATGACACATTGTATTAACCTGTGCTATTACTAACTGATTTAAATTTGAAACAGTAACCAGGAAAAAAAAAACTCATAACATTAAGGTAATTAACTCCTAAAGTAATCAATATGCTTATTCTTGATGGATGAGAATTCATTTGTGGTGAATAGTCACCGTTATGCCATAAAAGTGTCATTTGTTACTTTCCGAACATGTATCATGTAAGGAAAGTATTATAATCATGAAAAAATCCGACTTCGAGATTTTGGTGTTTTTAGACGTTTTGAGGGCTTCTGAATCCATTTATGCTATTTTTACGAGATGTATGTATGTGTGTGTGTTTGTGTGTATGTGAGTGAACACGATAGCACCTGAACGGAGCATTCGATTGAGCTCAACTTGAATATATATGTCATAAACTACCGTCGCAAGACCGGTATTGATTTTGGTGTGTATAGGACGTATAGTTTTTCTACAGAGCTACGACAAAGATTTCTTTTACATTATGGCCTATGGGGGGGGAATTTCTTGAAAGTGCGCTATCGTTTAAACGGTAGATTCGATTGAGCTCAAATTGAGTATATATGTTATAAACCACCGTTGAAAGACCGGTATTGATTTTGGTGTGTATAGGACTTATAGTTTTTCTACAGGGCTACGACAAAGATTTCTCTTACATTATGGCCATGGGGGGAAATTCTTGAAAGTGCGCTAGCGTTTAAACGGTATATTCGATTGAGCTCAAATTGGGTATATATGTTATAAACCGCTATCTTAAGACCGATATTAATTTGGATGTGTATAGGACTTATAGTTCTTCTATAGGGCTACGACAAAGATTTCTTTTACATTCTGGCTTATGGGGGGAAAATTCTTGAAAGTGCGCTAGCGTTTAAACGGTACCGTCGATTAAGCTGAAGTTGGGTATATATGTTATAAATCACCATCTTAAGACCGGTATTGATTTTGGTGTGTATAAGACTTATAGTTTTTCTACAAGGCTACAACAAAAATTTCTTTTATATTATGGAATAAATGGCATATGTTGAGAAATTCTTGAAAGTGTGCAAGCATTTAAACGGTGCATTCGATTGAGTTTCAATTTGGTATGTATGTTTGAATTATTCATCGATTCAAATTTATTTAAATGCTTGGTAATGATCTTAATTGTAAGTGTTCGGAAAGTCGAGTGGAGTCACTCCAGATTTTTTATATTTAAATTCTAGATTTCCCTAGAAAAACAATTTTATGGAAATTTACCTTCCATGGCCAACCTAAAATTGGTACTTACGTATTATCCCGGTGGTCATTCCAGCCAAACTATTTTTCCGTCAAATGAGTTGCCAAACTGTTGCCCCAATCATATTCAAAACCATTAATAATTTCATATGTCCGGCATTTCTCTTGGCAAAAAAATTGCTCGTCTTGGCGGACTGCCGGGATAATATGCAAGTACCCTAAAATTTATCACTAACAGTCTGTTATCTGTTATTACTTTTTTTTTCTCTACCAAGTCTAAGCAAATTTTGGGTGCCACTCTGGGGCGTAGCCAAGGGGGGGTGTTAGGGGGGTCATAACCCCCCATGAGAAATTTTTTGCCATACAAAATGTATATTCTTCACTACATTATCACACACACGTATACATATATATGAGTTGTAGTAGTCGTAACCCCCCCCCCATGAAAAATTTCTGGCTACGCCCCTGGTGCCACTAATAATACTTAACTCAAACTAAAACCCAATCTAATTAAGAATTATTGGATCTTGGGATCAAACTTGCTAGTTAGTACTGTTTGATTAATTAATTAAAAAACTAGTATAAAACAGCATACCATACCATTTTGACATGTTTTGAAATGAGCAATGTATTTTTTAATTAATAGTTTTTCAAATATCAATGTTTAAAATATTCATCAATTTTATTTATTTTTTACTGTCAGAGTATATTATTTTAAAAGAGAGTAACAAAACGTCAAATCTGATTCTTCCGCTAATTATTAATTTAAAAATGCAAGATTTCCCGATTTTGATGGGGGAAATTAATAATTTCATTCTGATAATTTAAACCTTTCAGCCAACCATGTGGTTAAAATATTTTAGCTAATTTTATCGTGTAGCAATTACATGTCTGAAAAGCTTTCTTTTTTCTTTCTTTTGTAGCTGCTGCTGCTTTGAAGTTTAAGGACAAGGACAAGGAGGTTTTGGCAAATATGTTTGGTCGAAGTTTAGCTGAAGCACCTGATTAGAATAAAAAAAAAGATTCGTGTTTCAGATTGTTCCTTAACATTTGATATTGTGGACAATTATACTGAAAACTTATAAAGATAATTTTGTTTTTAAAAATAAAATATGAAAATCTGTTTCATGTAATTTTTTGGAAAGAAAACTTAATTTGAAATGTGTTTATAATTAGGGATATTTATAATATTAAAAATGTACAGTACTAATTTTTTACCAGAGTTAATCCTTTTCCAGTAAGCTGTTTAAAGCGCATTTTGTTTTGCATGAATTAAAACTTAAATTAGTTTTTAAAATTCACAATTGTGCAATTTTAAGCATTACTCAATTTTAATAGCATTTCCAATTTAATGAAAATCTTAAAATATAGCCCAAAAAAGATTTTAATCCATTTATTCCAAATCAAAATTTATTTATTTTAATATTTTCTTCTTCTGTTGTTTACAACCAATAATATTTGCTTTTCGATCAAGTTACAGTAGAACCCTGATTATCCAAGGTGGTCAGAATCAAACATGCCTCGGATAACACTGACAATCATAATCACAATTATAGTTTTAAACATACTGCAGATCATGTCCAGACTTTGAAACGATTACAGTCAAATGTAATTCCCTATAAGAATACTATTTTATAAATTCTACAGAAATAGTGTAATAAAATTGCATTACTTCAGAATTTTCGGAATATTTGATTTCACTAAGATCAAGATTACTACATTTTTGCAAATTTAACAGTAACTGGTCATAATCCTTTTAGGAATTGGCCATAGTCGTAATCCTTATCAATTCTTGTAATCAATTGCAGATGGATGTGTAATCATCCGAAGTCTGATCATGAATCTTTTACATTAACCAAGGTGTCACATTGAAATATCATGGAGCATTGCATAACCAAGGTTCTACTGTACTTTGAAACATTATAAAGAAATGTATTTAATCACTCGTAACTGGAATTTTCATTCATCCCTCTTGTAATTTTTAATGAAATCCAAAGGCTTAAGATTAACTTTTAATACAAATATATTGAAAACTAGCTGAAGTACCCGTTCTTCGCACGGGAATGAATGGACTTTTTGATATTACGACTTGTGGTGATTACTATTCATTGTAATAAACAGATATAGCAAAGTGGATATCGCGTTATATTGTGTCCAATAATCATGCATACCGAATTGCAAGGCAATCGTTTGTACGGTGCAGAAGGCCATGCGGCGTAGCGCAATCTAGTGGCGAGTTTTAGCAAAACGGATACGGCGAAAATATTTTTCGCATTCAGATATCGATGTATACGAATTTTCATGACTGTCGGCTGGACAGTCCTGAAGTTCATGTGTTGACGCGACATCTAGTGGCAAGTTATAGGAAAATGGATAGCGCCAAACTCTTCCCCGTGTTCAAATATCTATGTATACCTATTTTCATAGCGATTATTTGCACAGTCAAGAAGTGATACACTGCAGGGCCATCTAGTGGTTCAATAAAGTAATGATTTGCTACAGCGCCGTCAAGTGGCGAGTTATAGCAAAATGGATAACGCCAAAATATTCTCATTGTTCAAATAGCTATGTATACTGATTTTCATAGCGACCGTTTGAATGGTCAAGAATTTGGCCTGCTGCAGCGTCATCTAGTGGCGAGTTAAAATAATAATGCATTGCAGTGTCATCTAGTGGTGAGTAACATCAAAAGGAACGCAGTTAGAATATATTCTTCGTGCTCAAATGTGTAAGTATAAAAAATTTTATGCTGGTCAGTCGAACGGTATAGAAGTTGATGCTTTGCAGCGCCATTTAGCGGCAAGTTACAGCAAAATGGATAGTGAAAAATATTCTCCGTGTTCTAATATTCGCGTGTACCAAATTTCATCGAAATCGGTTGGACGATATTCGCATAGCAAATGGCTAAACGGAATAGAATTCAACGTTGTGCTGCGGCACCAAGTGGCAAGTTAAGGAAAACGGATAGCATAAAAACCTTCTCCATGATGAAAGACTTATGTGAACCAAATTTCATCGTGCAACGGTGCTGGAGTTTTTCAACCTCATAAACACATACCAACATTCATTTTTATCTATAACCAGTGTTATTATATATACCAGTCTCAAATAAAATCCAGTTTTAAATCTAAGCCTCGCCAAAGTGCCAACATACGCCATTTTGCAAGAGTTTTTTCAGGGAATCATTCGAAGCATTGACTTAGCAGCAATCAATATGGGAAATGGTTCGACCGCCAAAGAGTAGCACGCATTTATTTTAAAATTGGAATCCCTTAATACAGCCGATTTTTTTTTAATGATCAACTATAATGTGTTTTATTCATCGTTACTCCGATGTACTAAATGAGAAGATTTTAAATCAATGTACTCAATTGGCGAGAATACTGAAGTTAGATCGCTTGAAATCCCTTAATAACTGCATTATTTCTTCACGGATCATTAAAATTTAACGCTGTATTCTAATAAAACCTTTGCACTTGTTTTCAAAAATCTATTTCCTTAAGCTCTCAATAAATTGCGCCAAGCCGAAAACTGGGCAAGAACTCACTTACTCAAAATCCATATTTCAGCCATTTTATTTTTTCGCCAAACTAAAAAAATTTACACATTAGCCTCGGAAATCTTCAATTCTTATTGTTTTGCGTGTAAAGCATTACATTCCTGCTCTGATTTCCCATGCACACGATATTATAATTTAAAAAAAAATAACCTTACGAATATAAACTAACAAAAAAAATCATTATTATTCTTTTATTTTTACTTTGAGAATTTAAAACATTTTATTCGGCAAAATCGCCACACATGGCAACCACGATC
Organism: Cheiracanthium punctorium; assembly: GCA_038373885.1. NCBI lineage: Eukaryota > Metazoa > Arthropoda > Arachnida > Araneae > Cheiracanthiidae > Cheiracanthium > Cheiracanthium punctorium. The sequence continues at coordinate 9,360 of JAWZYV010014775.1, forward strand.
CTTATTTTACACTTTTTTCACTACAGGGGGTTACAATTACGGAAAGCTTTTTGCGTGAAGAGCATAAAAAATCTCTTAAATTCCGGGAACGGGTGGACTTCCAAAGTTTGAAAGTGGACTACAATTTATTCTATATTATTTTACATATCTGTGCTAAATTTCAGGCCGATAGGTCTATTTTTGTGGATTTGTATACGAACGACATTTTATTCGGCAAAATCGCCACACATGGCAACCACGATCCTTATTTCACACATTTTTCACTACAGGGGTTACAATTACGGAAAGATTTTTGCGTGAAGAGCATAAAAAATCTCTTAAATTCCGGGAACGGGTGGACTTTCAAAGTTTTAAAGTGGACAGTGGTTTATTCTATATTATTTTACACATCTGTGCTAAATTTCAGGCCGATAGGTCCATTTTTGTGGATTTGTATACGAATCAAATCCACAAACAAACAAACAAATAAACAAACAAACAAACAAACAAACAAACAAACAAACAGAATTTCATTTTTATTTATAAGATGAATTCATTGTATCTGAGATGCATTAGTGCTTCATGGAAATTAATATAAATTTAGGGGGTGGGGGTGGGAAATAACCTCCAATGGCAAATTACATTTTGTGGGAAACGTTTCAAGGTAAGTACAGAGTAAAAAAAGAAATATGAGCATATTACTGGAATTTTTTTTTTTAATAGCTATTATTTTACTCGAAGAAAAGCTCTATTTATACTTCCTGCCCCCTCCCTTTTCCCTTTACACATATGGCAAACATTTATTGTATACTTTGAAATTGGTCATAACTCCCACAATCTTTCTGAAAAATTCAAGATAACCTGTGTTGACCAAAGAAAAGAGTATGTAGTTTGATTTAACACTGAGATTGTTATAGCAGAGCTGTAGTAATTAAAAGTATATTGTCTTTGTGGATTTATGAGTAGTGGCTACTATAAAATCCAAAGTAAATTTTATATTCTATAGGTGATTATAAAATAGCTGCCTATAGTAAAAGTTTCAACTATTTGTTCAAGCTTTTAATTGCACTCTACAATATAAATTGCTGCAAAATTTGAGTATTAAAGGCCTTTACGTTCTCCAAAAGGTGAGTCAAGAATGTGTGTGAAGAACGATTTTTAGCACCATCAAATGCAAACTTGTACAAAAAATTTTTTCCCAGTCATTAAAAAAAAAAAAAAAAAAAAAAAAAAAAATGTTTCCGCTAACTTATTAAAGCATCGGGTCAATATTGTATGCTTGGACTCCTATTTGTGAGGGAAAATTTTGATTGTAAAAGAAATTGGGGGGGACTTGACTAATTAATATTTCACATGTAGACATTTTTTTGGTTTGAAATTATAGCTCAAAAGAGAATTTTTTAATGCTTTATTTCATTTTAAAGCATTAAAAAATTCTATTTTGAGTTATAATTTCAAACCAAAAAAATGTCTACATGTGAAATATTAATTAGTCAAGTCCCCCCCCTCCCCAATTTCTTTTACAATCAATATTTTCCCTCACAAATAGGAGTCCAAGCATACAATATTGACCTGATGCTTATAGGGTGATGGGAGAAACATGAAAACAATATTCAGAAATGTTGGAAACCAATATTGCTCAATGTCAAAAAATAATATTTAGAAATATCAGAAAAAGATATTCCTGGATATCTGAAAACAATATTCAGAAATGTTAAACTGATATCTCTGAATGTCAAAAAATAATATTCAGGAATATCATTTAGGGGGGGTCCATTTAATATTGCCCAATATTGTAATTTTGATATTGGGCAATATCTCTGTGCTACCTGGGTTTAACGGTAATAATTACTTATACTTGGTACGACTGTAGTTAACAAATACAAAATACTACTAGAAACTGGGGGCTTTAAATTCACTAATTAACAATATAATATATTAAAAACCGGTTTCTTTGAACATGGCCTTCCCCGGCTATCCAGACGAGACCGAGAACAATAGGAAAACCCGTATAAGCGGTAGTTCACATTCCTTCCGCCGTGGCGTAGTTATATGTCCTGAACAGAGCGATTTAAAGGGCCAGTCCATATGATTAAAAGGGCATTAAAACTGTCAAAAATGCTTGATTAAATTTTTTTGTTTGTTTGTTTTGTTTAAACAGAATGTATCTTTATCTATAAATATTTTGAAACGTTTCTTCATCCATGCACATATTGAAAAAAAAAATTAAGAAATTGTTAGTTGGTTAATGCTTTTAGGAGCTTCTTCGACATGTAATAAATTAATAATAAATAAATATATTAATTTATGTTTTATTTAAATCTTCAGAAGACTGTAATACTTTTTAAAGACTTGTTTTTCGGAACTCCTACATATTTTAATATATTAATGCAGCATTCTCCCTATACGTAAAAAACACTCAAAATACTGGGGTTAGACGATAAAATAAATAAAAACTTTGTGATAAAAACACACATAAAATGTAACTTATAATAGTTACGATCGTTTCGACCAAAAAATTCTTTCGGTCTACATCAGAAAATGTCCGAGACGCAGGGGCGTAGCCAGAGGGGGGCTGCTGCCCCCTGCCCCGAAATGGGACAATTTACTTAGCTTACAATTTGATATTTAGCTTACAATTGAACTTTAGCTTTAAATTTGATACCCAGCCCACCCCGAAATGAAATCCTGGCTACGCCACTGCGCGAGACGAAGGTCTTTTTCTGATGAAGACTGAAAGAATTTTTGGTCGAAACAATCGTAACGAAGTTACATTTTATGTGTGTTTTTTTTCACAAATTTTTTATTTATTTTATTCTGCCTATACTTCCGTGTATACGTATGTTCGTGTCAGTGGCGTAGCCAAGTGGGCATAGGGGGTCACCAACCCCCCTCCGATGAGGAATTTTTTGCCATACAAATGTATATTCTTCGCTCCCTTATCACGTACACTTATACACAAATGTGAGTTGCAGTAGTCGTACCCCCCCCCCCTCCATGAAAAAAATCTGGCTATGCCACTGGTTCGTATTAATAAGTTTTGGTTTATTTATTGAGGTTGGAACGCCCGATCAGGGTAGAAAATTTCTAGAGGCGGTATAACGCCTATGGTTAACTTATTTTAAAAAGATTAAAATGTCATGGAGTTTTGGACGGTTTTCTCCAGATGAAACATGAATATGCCTTAGAACCCCCTTAAAAAGTCCTCCGACCAAGCCCTCCACCCTTCTGCTTAGGTGTATTATTAAAAAAAAAGAGGAAATTTCTCTATGCAAATTATTCAGGAGTTAAGTTAAATTGTTTACAATTACTCTAACAGATTAAAATAATAATAAATAAAAATATGAAATTTTTCTGGAGGATGGGTTCAGTTATCTAAACAAATTATATTGCAACAAATAAATAAGTAAGTAAATAAGACACTGAACATGGTAGATGGTGGAAGCTTTACGGTCCCCGTTCGGGCCTACCGCGCGGCTGTCGATCTAACGGTCTGTAGTTTTGTTCGGTTTCCTATAGATCGCAGTGGCGTAGCGTAGGTGGGGCGGTTGGGGCGTTAGTCCCGTGCAGAAAATTTTTGCGGGCTGCAAAACACCTATCGTTGACTTATTTATTTTAAAAAGATTAAAATGACATTTTTAAATATTTCTACACACACACACACACACACACACACACACACACATATATATATATATATATATATATATAAGTAAGTAAATAACATACTAAACATGGTAGATGGTGGAAGCGTTACGGTCCCACGTTTTGGCCTACCGCGCGGCTGTCGATCTAACGGTCTACAGTTTTGTTCGGTTTCCTACAGATAGAATTTGAATACACGTTATTCATACGGGATGTTCGCAGTGGCGTAGCGTAGGTGGGGCGGTTGGGGCGCTCGCCCCGTGCAGAAAATTTTTGCGGGCGGTAAACCCCTATCGTTGACTTACTTATACCATTAGAAAGCCATTGCTACATCCGTAGTAATAATGTTAAATGCAAATCATCAAAGAATTGACAAAATAAAAGTGCTGCATTGGAAACATTTATTACGTAATTTCAATAACAAAGAATTATTAAAAAAAACATTACAAAGGCTTCATTTAAACTTGAAATGAAAACATGAATTCATTTTGCTTATTGGTAACACTTCCACCATCTACTATGTTCAGTGTCTTGTTTACTAACTTATATATATATATATATATATATATAAAGATTAAAAAATGTCATTTTAATCTTTTTAAAATAAATAAGTCAACGATAGGGGTTTTGCCGCCCGCAAAAATTTTCTGCACGGGGCGAGCGCCCCATCCGCCCCACCTACGCTACGCCACTGCGAACATCCCGTAGGAATAACGTGTATTCAAATTCTATCTGTAGGAAACCGAACAAAACTGCAGACCGTTAGATCGACAGCCGCGCGGTTGGCCCGAACGTGGGACCGTAACGCTTCCACCATCTACCATGTTCAGTGTCTTATTTACTTACGTATTTACTCATTTATTTATTGCAGTATAATGTGTTTAGATAACTGAGCCCATCCTCCAGAAAAATTTCATATTTTTATTTATTATTTTTTTAAATCTGTTTAAAGTAATTTTAAACAATTTAACTTAGCTCCTGAATAATTTGCACTGAGAATTTTCTTCTTTTCTTTTTAATAATACACCTAAGCAGAAGGGTGGAGGGCTTGGTAGGAGGACATTTTATGGGGTTCTAAGGCATATTCATGTTTCACCTGGAGAAAACCGCCCAAAACTCCATGACATTTTAATCTTCTTAAAATAATTTAACCATAGGTGTTATACTGCCTCTAGAAATTTTCTGCCGGGGTCGGGCGCCCCCCCCTTACGCTACGCCACTGCGAACATCCCCCACTAATCTGAAATTTTGTTTCTGATTGAAATGTAAACGCATCCTTTCACAAATCTTTGAAAAGCGAAAGTACTACAAAATTAGTTTTTCTTTTAAATATTTCAAAATGAAAATTGGCCTAAAAATTGGATTATTTCTTATCTTAAAAATTCTCCGACGAATGAATAAGGAGTCCCCGAAAGGGGAGGGTCACTGGCTCCCTGACAGGGGGCACGTGCCCCCCCTGGATCCCCTGCTGGCGCCTATTTTGATTATTAGAATAATTCGTTAAAGCACAAAAAGATTAAAATTTATCCTTGCCATGGGTATACTAAACCAAAACCTAATAATACGAACCAGTGACGTAGCGAGAATTTTTTCTTGGGGGGGGGTTACGACTACTGCAACTCACATTTGTGTAAAAGTGTGTGTGATAAGGGAGCGAAGCATATGCATTTTGTATGGCAAAAAAATTCCTCATCGGAGGGGGGTTGGTGACCCCCTATGCCCACTTGGCTACGCCACTGACACGAACATACGTATACACGGAAGAATAGGCAGAATAAAATAAATAAAAAATTTGTGAAAAAAAAACACACATAAAAGTAACTTCGTTACGATTGTTTCGACCAAAAATTCTTTCAGTCTTCATCAGAAAAAGACCTTCGTCTCGCGCAGTGGCGTAGCCAGGATTTCATTTCGGGGTGGGCTGGGTATCAAATTTAAAGCTAAAGTTCAATTGTAAGCTAAATATCAAATTGTAAGCTAAGTAAATTGTCCCATTTCGGGGCAGGGGGCAGCAGCCCCCCTCTGGCTACGCCCCTGCGTCTCGGACATTTTCTGATGCAGACCGAAAGAATTTTTTGGTCGAAACGATCGTAACTATTATAAGTTACATTTTATGTGTGTTTTTATCACAAAGTTTTTATTTATTTTATCGTTTAACCCCAGTATTTTGAGTGTCTTTTACGTATAGGGAGAATGCTGCATTAATATATTAAAATATGTAGGAGTTCCGAAAAACAAGTCTTTAAAAAGTATTACAGTCTTCTGAAGATTTAAATAAAACATAAATTAATATATTTATTTATTATTAATTTATTACATGTCGAAGAAGCTCCTAATAGCATTAACCAACTAACAATTTCTTAAATTTTTTTTCAATACGTGCATGGATGAAGAAACGTTTCAAAATATTTATAGATAAAGATACATTCTGTTTAAACAAAACAAAAAAAAATTTAATCAAGCATTTTTGACAATTTTAATGCCCTTTTAATCATATGGACTGGCCCTTTAAATCGCTCTGTTCAGGACATATAACTACGCCACGGCGGAAGGAATGCGAACTACCGCTTATACGGGCTTTTAGACCCGTTTGGAAAGCCGGGGAAGGGAAGATCCCAGTCAGCCATTACAGTGAGCCTCCTGAGCCTTGCTTTAAAAATGGTGCTCGAGCTCGGCAGCCAATCAAATTTGTCACTTGTCACGTTGTTTCTGCTGCGCGGTCCATTCTTGAAATTGTTATTGTTCTCTGTTTTTATGGATAGTCATTATTTTTCTAAAACGGTTTAGTATTGTGATTTCTAGTTGTACTATCGAAAATATTTTGTAAAACTTAACTAATGTAAGCCCCTTACTTGTACTATTTTTATATTGATATATGTGCAAATGAGCGCCCTATTTGCAGCTACCGCTTTCAAAGTTTTGCGCTTATTGATTCATTACTTTGCAGATTATAATCCAATCCTATTGTCGTTTCCCCTCCCTCTCCTCTTCTCATTAAAATACAGCTTAAGAATTCTTATTTGAATAAAAACAGTAAATGAGCAGGCCGGATTAAACCCAATAGGGGACCCTAGGCTATGGAAGACCTGAGGCCCGCCACCTTCTATAAAAGTTGTCTGTTGATATACTAATTACTATTTTTTGTGAAATAAATTAAGGTTATATTTTTTAATTATTATCTTGCATACATTAGGTGGAGATGCACAATGAAGGACACTTAAATAATCGATAAATTTAAATTATGAAATTTTACTGATATAAATACACATAAAAATAATTGAAATTACCTTGAGCATGAAAATATGTGGATATACAGGGTGTTCCATAAATACTGGCCAAACTCTGCAAAGCGAGATTCCTTGTAGAGAGTACATAATAAATGCCCAAAGAAGCTGTACCTGTAGGATTAACAAAATATGTCACATCCAGTGCGAGGAAAAACAACTAGAAACATTAAATTGGACACTGGATTACATATGGAGGACTGTTTTACAGCTGTGCTACAATCATTAGATCTGGCACCTATGGATTTCTTTCAATGAAACTGTTTCAACGCGTTGATCTATCAAGTCCTAATTACAGGGCTTACAACAGAATTTGAAGGTCAATTCCGGGTAAAAAGGGAGTTATTTTAATTATAATAGGGACCAAAGAGGAGCTGTTTTGTCTGAAAAACGGACTTGTTCTATTGGAAAAAAAAAGCCTGTACACAAAAAGGAAATTGTTTTTAGGCTGATGCACATAAAAGTATGTATATCTTATAGAAGTTATAGTTTATATCACTGAAACACTTCAGTCTTTTAACTAGAAACCAGACTAATTCATAGCAGTTATAATTTGTATACACATAAAATATCTACTTGTGTAATACAATTTTAATATTCCAGGAATTGCTTATCGTAATTTTAATGTTTCTTTAATATTAACCAGAAATTTTTTTCCAGGATCCTATTTTTGTGAATTTTCATGACTTTTACAAAACCTGTCACTTTTTTTCTTAAAATAATTTACAAGACAAAATCTACAGTAAGATGCCAAAGAAGGATTGTTTTTTATTGATTGCAATTTTGTGAAGGGGTCGTAACAGTTCTTAAAAACTAAATTTTAATCTTTTATGCTCCGATGGCAGTTCAAAGTACCATCAGTAAAACTATACTTAATAAGACATAAATCTGCAATAAATAACCAACGAGGTTTTAATTTCATGCAGTTTAATATTTAGTTTATTATGAGATATTTGTAATACATAAAGTTTACTTAAGAGATATTTCTGATGCTACATAAAAAGCTTCGGTACTTACGTATTATCCCGGCACTCTGCCAAGACAAGCGATTTCTCGCCAATATAAATGCCGGAAACATTAAATTATTGATGGTTTAGAATATGATTGGCAACAGTTTTTCAGCCCATTCGACGAAAAAATAGTTTGGAGGAAACGACTGCCGGGATAATATGTAAGTACCAAAACTTCAAAACTTATTTTTTGTAAGGTAAATTAATTTGGAACATAAAGGGTTAAAAGTTATAGTATAAAAATTTTATTTTTCAAGTAGAAATTTTAACAGAAACTAATTTAATGTAATTATTTTTTTTTTTTTTTAAATAAAAAAACAGGATAACTTTAGTTGTCATTTTAAATTTTTTTGAAAAGAATGTTATCATCCCAGTGCCCGTGATACTTTAGCAGCAGAAAAATCATTTTTATCTATTGCTTTTTTAATAATTGCATGCTTGCAGTGCACAATTTAAAAAAAATTCCCAATTTAAAACAGCATTCCTAAACTGCAGTATTGACATTCGCTGGGAGACGGAAGGAGGGGGGGGTAGCGAAATTGATGAAAACAAACTGGGATGTCTCCATTCCACCTCACTATAGCTTGAGTACACGTGCACTGACTCATAACGTGGCGTTCAGACCTTTTCGGCACATCTCAGTGTTCGCTCTGAACTATCACCAACCTGAGTCCCAGGGACTCACTAATGAGAAAAATGTGGGTCCTGCAGGAAAAAAAAATGAGTCCCTTAATTTTAAAGCCACAAAACATATTGTTTAAGCAAAGAGCATAATAAATATTACATATATATGTACAAAAAGGAAGGATTTATTTATTTGTTATTTACAAGCATATGAATTACATGCAAACTCTATCTTTTTTTTTGCAAATTTTTTTGTTTGCATTAGAGAGAACCTCATTGGCTTCCTTTAAATTTGGACCTTGCAATGAAATCATTTCAATTAGATTTTTTAATTTCTTTTCTGTTAGTCTATTTCTTAAACTAGTTTTTATTCTCTTCATGCAAGAGAAGCCTCTCTCAGCAGCTGCAGAACTTACTGGTATTACTAAGGTCATTTTTGCCAGTTTTGAAAACTGAAGGAAATCCTCACTGTAGTCCTTAATGACAAGTGTGACAAAATCTTGTAAGTCCAAAGTTTTAAAGTTCATGGCTAAACACTTAAATTGCAAAAAGTTAGTTAACAGTTCATGTTTGTCTAAAAATTTCACATTTTTGCCCGCAAAATAATCAATAATTGTGTTTAAACTTTGAGCACCGTACTCATTTAAGTCTTTATTTGTCAAAGGATAACTTTTAGGCTGGAATAAAACGGATAGTGCATCCAGAATATCTAAAGATTCTTTTGGAAATCGCTCATTTAAATTCTCAATGACTTTATCTATAAATTTAATTTTAAGAACTTTCAAATTTTCTTCATCTATTGTGGACCTTGAAGAAAGGAATTGCGGAGGTTCATCACTCTCATCATCAGGATGGACTATTTGTTGTTCAAGAGATACTTCGTGTGTTCCTTTATTTTGCTTCAAAGTTTCCAGTGTAGAAATGCATGATACTACAAGAGGTCTTATTTTCGAAAAAACAACATTTTCATGCTGAAACAAATTACCGTAATTTATGGAAGAAACGCCGCACTCACGAAAATGAGCTTAGTTAGCTAGAAAATCGTCAGAAACGCCGCAGCCGCGATCGGTGGTGGTGGTGGTGGGGGGGAGTGATCATGGTCAGAAGTCAATGCCAGATAAAATTCAATGTTTTCTAAAATAATTTCTTAATTAAAAAAAAAAAATAAATAAAAAATATGTTGCATTACTTATTAGACCTAATTTATTAAAAAAGCTATTAAGTTCAGCGGATATATTTCAGGAGAAATTGGATAAACGGTAAAAGATCTCCTTTTTTCTCCCCCTTCCCATAGAATGTTTTAAAGTATTTGCCACTATTTTACGAAGCTTACGATTTCTATTTTCAAATAATCAGATATCAATGTTTATATTCACAAAGGCGAATTTATAGAAATAAAAAAATAACTTCTAAAAACCTTGCATCCTCACAAAGTTCGGACAGACTACCAGGCGCCATTAAAATGAAAACAGCAATCGATGTGCGAGAAGAGGCTCCAGTTAAAAGTAAAAATTTTCCCCCCTCCGCAGATAGCCAGCTGTTGATTATGTAATGAGCTTGCTTCAGCAAATTGTTGTTTTAAACTGAATGTTGTGTAACAACTCTTATGGTATTTATTATTTTTGATATTTATAACATTGGGATTTATTTTAAAAGCACTCAGCAGTTCTTGAACATACCAATTAGTTGGCAGTGTTTATTCCATAACGTGCACAGGGCGCAAAGCCGCATGGCGAAAAAAAAATAACTTTCAGATTAACTTTATTTTATTTTTTTTGGGGGGGGGGGAAGTGTTAAACTCGCACCGTGTGCAACATAAAATAATGAATTTCAGCCAAAATTAGTCTAAGAACAATAGAGGTTCATGTGAAAAACGGGTGCATTTAATAAAGGGTAGTGCTATTTTGCGGTATTTTACAGAACTTTAACCCTTCAAAATATATATTCAAAACTTCATTAAAATTTTATTATAGTTCTAAAATGTAGATGTAAAAGATTTACTTCTATTTTTTTTTCTTTTTACTTAATTGAGGAGACATCGGTTGGATGTATGAAGCCATCCACTTCAGAGCTTGGGACATGGACCCATCTCGGGGTGCTCTGACTTTCTCCAAAACTGGATCAAAGATCAAACCTCTTTTCTATGGGGGTAGGTTCGCATTCTGATTCGCTACGCTGTGATCTGTGCACGCTAAAGAGTATGTGTCGGTGGTGGTGCCATCTTTTGAGAAAATTATCGCTAAACGAATTTTTCAATTTTTCGTTGAAGATCGGCTAAAAAAAATTAAAAATATTGTAAACGCTGCACCCGGTAGAAACGCCGCACTTACTATTTTTTAACTTTTAAACTCATAAACGCCGCAGCGTTTCTTCCATAAATTACGGTAGTAAATTTTTTAATTGGCTCAAGGATGTCTAAGCATATGGCTAACAAAGTGAGAAACGATTTTTGTTTTAATTTCTGTAAAAGCCCTTTAGCTTTTACATCTGTTGAGCTTTCAGATAAATGGGCCAAAGTTTCTAAAATTGTTGCATAAGCTTTGTGAGCAGCTATAGCAGCATCATATAGACTCAGCCATCTAATTTGTTTTGGTTCCTTCAGTTTAATACTGCTGCTATTATTTATTTCATAAATTTCACGCAAAACGTTTTCCCGTACAGGGCTGGCATCAAAAAAATGATACACTTGATTTAAAATCAATTCAATATTAGCAATTGCAGGTACTGCCTTTGCAGCCTGGGACAGAGCTAATGATATTCTATGTGCAGCACATTGAATATGAATCAAAAACTCTGCACCAGACTGCTTAAGCTGTGCTCCTACACCATTTTTCCATCCTGTCATTACACTTGCGCCATCACTTCCAAAGCTCACGACTTTCTTTAAATCAATGCCTAACTCATCCAATTTCCCTAAAATAGCATCTTTCATTGTTGCAGCTTTGCCATCAGAAATATCCAAATTGTCAATAAAAGCTGTTTGGCCTTTGGCTTCCTTATTTACAAAAGTCATATATAATATTAACTTTTTATTATTTGAAACATCACACGATTCGTCACAGATTAGACCAACCACTGTGGATTCTTGAATTTGCTCAAATATTTTTTCTTCAACTGCTTCTGTCAGTGCTTCTGTCATTTCTGATATCACACTGTGATGCTTGTAGGGGCCATTTAGAAATTCCACTCCATTTTCTTTCTAAAAATGAGAAATAATATAATTTTAAACTTGAATGAGGGAAAAAGTTAAGTACAGAATGTAATGGGTTTAATTGTAAATGAGGTTAAAAATTTAAATTAAAAATAATAACTTTTTATTCTTACGGAATTGGAGCTTTAAATGAAAGAGTACTGAAGGAAAAATATTTACTCTCAAGAGGGATGGAAAAGGATTGAACTGAAAATCAGAACCCGCCCTATTCAAGCTGCTTTTTTTTTTCCTTTTCTAAAAATGACATATTTAAAAAAAAAGCTGAATTTTGCTGATTGCGCGAAGTGGAGAAGTAGGGGGTGCGGTGCACCATTTGTATATTGGATATCTTAGTATTACATTCATTTTAGATCTTGCGAGGTAATTTTCGATTTCTCCTTATGTAAAAAGTTCCGCTATAATATAAACTTTACAGGAGAGGAAAAGAATGTTACCTTCACACGCAAGGACGCAAGCATTGCTTCAAGTGCTGATGATTCATTAATTCTCCGCTCCTCCACCCGTTAATGTAAACAAAGATAAATGCCTCCCCCCCCCCCTTCTTCCTTCCTAAAGAGCTACAGATATGTGGAGAGAGTTTAAGTTGATTAATAAATCGTTAGGCAGAAGATCAAAAGTGCAGAATCGGAAAATAGCGCAATTGTTGTATCGGTCCTACCTTTGGACGCAAAATCGCAGTTTGCGGTAGGTTATTTCGATCGGAAACTATAAGACTATATGAAAATACGTTAAATGAAAGTTTAAAGTTAAACATGACATATATTTTCACCCAACTTTAATTGTAACGATCGTCAAATCCGTCGGAAATAGTCCTCGCTGGGCTCGGTAGCTTTGCTTTCAAATATTTTAATGGCTTATACACATTTTTAAAGATACTATTATTTTATTAAATTTTTCTTATACAGGGATATATATATAATCGTGCATGTAGATTTAATGGAATTTTAGTTAATATTAAAGTCATAATGAACGCTAAACCAAAGTAGGACCGATAGTGCTCAGAAAAGTAAAATAAGCATAAAAAGCGGGAAAATCACAGATCCTCTCAGAAAATAGTTATTCCTACTTATTAAAACAATAGGAAATTTTGTAGCAAGATGTCTAAGGCCTCAACTGAAAACTCGCAACTTTAGGACATACGCTTGAGGCAATTTTCAGCAGTAAAAATAAAAAATATGCAGATATCATTTTTCAAATACCAGGGAATTGCATAATAGTTTTTGTTTAATAAAAATAATGGATTTTTCAAAAACTTATTTCGAAGTTTTAAGTTTTTTTTTTTTTTCGGTCTAAATGGACATTTTTCTGACAGTTTTGGACGCATTTTATTTAATACTAGCTGTGTACCCGTTCTCCGCACGGTTCGGAACAAAAATTTTTCTTGCATGCATAATTCGAATTGATTCCAGTGATGTGGAATCTAAAAATAAGCAAAATAATTAGACTCTTGGCGTAAAGTTACTCATTAGTTATTCGTTAAGTTAGTATAAGTACTGACCTGAGACCATTGTAATATTATGACACAAAAAACTATGTTGGTGTCATTCGCGATTAGAAAAAGAAAAGCTTTACGGTTTACAACAAAAATTTCTAACTTTCAAAATGTCATATTTCTACATCATACTCTTTTTTAGGTTTAAGTTATACCATTAATACCTTAGATACAACATGTGGAGAACCGTTTTATTTTATAATTAAATAGCTGTGTACCCGCTCTTTGCAAGGCAAGAAAGAACATTTCCGAAAATGTGATCATAACTACTTGTGACGAAACAGATTCTCCATGAAAAAAAAAATGTTCAGGTACAGTCTTTTTTGTTGAAACTACCGTGGGATATAATAACGCGATGTAGAATTATTTAATGCTTAGTTAGTTGTGCTGTAAGTCGGCTGTTGAAAAAACAAATATAACACTTTCAGTTTCACGAAATATTTATTAAAACGGTATATTGTGTTTTGATCAGTACATCTACTAACTATTGCAGCCTAGTATATCTACTAACTATTACTTATACTATCTTTGATACAAATACTATATATTTTCGTTTTTTCCTCTTTAATGCTTAATTTAAAGAAACGGTTAAGATATTTGCTACGAATGTAGTCTTTTACTATTTGGCGATTCTTTACAATTTAGGCATTAGCAAAAACGATGATCATTTCACTTTATCGTTGCCATTAAAACAGCTCTCTGTACATTTTTATGCATAATTCTTGTCAGATTGGCGTATTTAGCACCGCAAAATATTTCTTGCGATTCGAAAGCGTGTCCCGTTCAAAAACTCAATCAGAAATAATGCTGGGTAATTCATTGTTGAAAAAACAGCATTCAATTCTTTTTCTGGCAACGTAATATAAAACATGGAATTATTTCGTACGTGTCATATGTTTTGCTTGTGACTCCGTTATTCTGATTGAGTTTCGAAAGGGGTTTTAAACTCGTTACATCAAAATGACTTAGTTTTCGCATTTAAAATTCAATTATTTTAAAGTAATTTTATTAATTTTTTTCAACTGGCAGCAATTCAGTTTTAGTTACCATGACAGCTAAATTTGCAAGCTTAATATTAAACGAAATCTTGCAACAGCAATTATTGAATTCAAAATCCTTCTTTACATAAAAATTCGTAAAAAAATCTCCTAATTTATATTTTTCTTCCGTTCTTCTAAAGTGGGCGAAATGTATGCTTCGACTTTTGCCGAAATATAAAAAAGTTATGAAAGATGGAATTTAAGATGCAACAGTTTTAAAATTATTTTACGCAAACGTCGTCAAAAGAGAAATTATTTTTAAAAATCCCCCCAAAATCGGTAAAATATGTTACATAGTCGAAACAAACTGTTTTCGAAAGAAAATTTTTTCCTCTATCCGATGATGCAAACATTGTTTTACTGCGAGTGCAATGACCGGCGTTATTACGTATTATGCAAGAAAAATCGCTAAAAATCGGACAAAATATAAAATAAAACATTTTGTAATTAGAATTTCGAAAAAATCGTTCTGAGGCGTATTGGGATCTGTCCTAGCGAAGCCGTATGCAAAATTCGGTAGGTCTGCAACCAACCGTCTCGAAGCAAAAAACGATCGCGCAATGCGACCGAGAGACGCACGCAAGAAGATTGGTGGTCACAAACCTACCTACATAGCTACATACAATGTTTACTCTGGGATTTTATTATATATAAGATAAGATTTGTAGGTAGTATTATTTGAATACTAGAATATCGATTAGGTCAATTCTACACTACCGGTAAAATAAACAAATAAAGGCTGAAAGAAATTTTGTTTTACATTCCTTTTTCGTTTCAATACCAACGTACATATTTACGTTTATCAAGGTCTAAGGTCAGTGTGTCTGCCAGACCCAATAGCAACAATTGCGAAATAAAGAGACTTCCTTTGTGATAAATTATATAAATCTGCATTTAATTTTATTTTTAATACTGTGCCTTATACAAATTTATTTTTAAATGTGCAATGTTAGGTATAAGATAATCATGAGAAAATTAAATATAATGAAGGTTGAAAGGGAAAAATTACATTCAGGGTATATTTCATAAAGTAGAATTACTGAAAAGGAGTGTAGACAGGCCCATCTGCAAAATGCAGCAGTGTTTTTCGGGCAGTAATGCAAAACCCGGAAAACAAAATATATGTATACAATGGGTCCCATACTTTTCTTTCGAATTTTAAGATAATTATATTATTAGACGAGAATTATAATTTTTACTTACTTGCAATTCTATCAGAGATGAAAATTTGTTTTCAGGTAACTCTTCCTTGGCAAGCCAATACACAGTTCTTAGTTCCTTTTCTGTTGAATTTTCAACTTTCTGGACCGCGGCTTCTGAAGTTTTCTTGAAAAAGGTCTGTTGTTTGACAATATTGACAGCTTTAAAATGCTGTCCTGAGGCACCATCGTTATTTGTGAGACTTACATGTCGTGATAATGTACTTTTCTGAAAATTTGTACAGCCTACTGTGAAAGTATTTTTCATTTTCGCTTTACAGCACGTGGTGCAAAACATTTTCCCATCTTTAAATTCCAACCAGGCAAATTCTGTTTCCCATTTCTGTTCATAATTTCTCTGCTTCGATGCCATTAAATTCAATAAATAAAGTACTATATAACTTAACTATTTCTGTCTGATGTGTATCGGTGTTCTTATACTATAACTTGAGTGGAGAACGATACAGGAACAGGTGCAAATGCAAAATGTGTCACGCGGTCAAGACAGGCCCACCCATTCAGAGGATTTCAATGCATGTGCGAAATTGGGGTGATGAGTAATCCAACAAAAGGATGGGATATACTCCACACCCCACAGAATCTTCAACTCCAAGCTAATCACAAAGGAGCTGTTACTAAACTGGATTTTCAACATTATTAGAGTTCGTAGCCCGGAAGTTTTGCAGAAACGGAGACTTTCCCTCCCCCCCCCTGAAATTTCGGGTCCGCGATACCCGAAGTTTTGCCGAAGCTGTGTTCTTCTAGATAGAAATTCTGAAATCGTAAAAATTTCACTTTTTTTTTTTTTTTTGGTTTCAATTCCCGAGGACCCGATATTTCGTAAAAGTTGCGTCCCGCATGTGCAAAATTGTGTCAAAAACCCGCTATAGCGCGTAAACGTGAACCCTGATCTTTGAGAGAACATAAACATATTCTTGCCGGAAACTTGAAATTCGACGATAGAAAATAAGCTGCACTGGTGATCAGAATGGGGCGTTCTGACTTTTTCGGAACATTCCCTCCGTCATCACAAATTTCTTTTCAGAAATTCAACACAAGAACGGATGATTATTATTCTTGCAGGGGCAGTTAAGTTGCAAGGGAACAACCAATGCACACACATACTTTTCGCAGGTCTCTATCAAATTCAGCTGGTTGCTGCTTGTTTACAAACACTTCGGGTACTTTAAATTTACGTTGGGTGCCATTTTGTGGGCCCATTTTGACTTAAGAGACAGGATTTCGGATTTTTATATTTTTTATTATACATCCCGAACATATAAGACCCAACTTAACACATAAACATTTTATATCTCACTCCTGGTTCGCAACCTTTTTCTACTCTGATAAGTTTTCTCTCTTGGCGCTTGGCCTAAAACCCCACAGTGCCATCCACTGGTGAGTTTTGAATTGGGAAAGGCAATGTAGTGGTTATGTAAAATGTTATATTTCAACTTTAAGCAGGCAGAGAATCACTCCTGCTACAGTTCCTATTTCCAATGAATAATATGAATACGACATTTATATAATCATTTTAAAGTAAATGAATAATAAATATAATTAAAGTATAATATATTTATTTTAAGTTTAATCATTTCAGTGATATGTGTTGTAAATGTCAAAGAAGTTTTACTTCAAGTGCGCATGTTTGGGAGATAGAGAAAAAGTTATACTTTTGTGCTCAAACATTTAAATTCAAAATATGTTTTGTGGAATTATAGTGCATATTGTCAGGACAAAATCTGAAGACTTTATTTTTATGCTTCTGAATCAGCATGAAAAGTTTGAAAAGTAATGACACCTAAAAATTTGTTTTGGCAGTGAAAAATTACTTAATTTATTTTTATTACCCTCAGTATAATAATGCTTATTAATTATATAAAGCTGATTGTACATCACTGGGTAATTTTTACCCTAAAAAGGACAGTTTTTTCTGACGGTGGGGAGAGAGCTCTAAATAAAGCATTTCTTGCAGAAACAAGTCCTGCAAATGCTGCATTCCCAGGAACTTTCCACACTACCGCTTGAGAAAGTTTTTCTTCCATTCCTTCGACAGGAAAGACAAGTTCTTTTCCTTCCATTTATTTTTTGCATTTTGTGCTGGTGGTTTTCTGTGTCTTCCAAATTACGCTTTCTTGGATTTTACATTTATTTCTTTGACCTTTGACCATCTCTTCCATAATTTTTAGTTTGAAATCGTATAACTGGAAGGTTTTCTTTGGTAGAGGGTAGTTGGATGTTAAATAAGTAATGTAATAATTATTAACTGCAGTGTCAAAGAAAATAAATAAAACCACCATTTTGTCGATTTTCTGACAGTAGTAAAATATTTCAGTCTTTGATCAGCAAGGTCTACTCCACCCATATTTAAACCCTACCCATATACTTATTACTCCACCCATAGATTGTCCAACTATGTTGTACAAAGCAGATTTGATGGCTATAACATTGATATGTTCTGCTCTCATTTTTTTCCTTTAGCCTAAGGGATTTTAATTCTTTTGGTAAATTTCTTCGATTAATATTTATTTACAGTTCCACATGCCGATAATCCTTTTTTTTTTTTTTTTTTTAAATCAAGTCTACACTCGTAAAAAATCGATCAAAATATATTTTGTGTCCTTTATCTTTTAAACTACTTGACAAATGGGAAACGGCATCATATCCCAATCCTTTACTTGATCGTTACTTTGCTATTTTTTCCGCTATACAAATCAAAATTTAAAGTGTATCCCAAATAAGACGTGCACATCATCCAAATCTTCAAGCCTCTTTTATTGGTTTAAGAGGCATATATTGCACTATTCCTGGCCACCCTTTAAATTTGATTAGTGCTTCATCTATGGATATTTCTCTTATATGGTTTAAAGTGCTGCAAGTACTTTTCTCTTATTTGATCAATAAAAGGTAGGAATTAAGGTTAATTCCTAAAATAATAGCATTTAATCATAATTATTTCAAAATATTTTTTCTTAATGGCGTGCACTTGCCATGAGGCATTCAACATTATTACGGCCAGAAGTGTTGGTCATTGCATTATACTGGCGCACATCATCCAGTGCCGGTCCTAGCTATTTTTCTAAGGGGTGCAAAATACAAAAATGTGCCGCCCCCTACACACACATTCAGCTAGGAAAGTTTTCAAAGGGGGTTAAAACGAAAATTTCAACAATATATGGATATTCAAGTATGCATATTATAAAGTAGGGTATTTTGGCACCTCCTAGACATGACACCTGGTGTGGTCGCACCGTTCGCTCTATCCTAGGACCGGCTCAGAGTGTGTGTGCCAGCATTATCCCCTATGAGCAATCTCAGAAATAAATGTTTAAATGATGTATCAAAAATTTAAAATTTATGTACAGTGGTAGAAAATATTAAACCTTAAAAACAGGTCTTAAAAGCTAATTTAATGTGACAATTACATGCAGAATTCAAAATATTGCACACATAATCAGGCTTTTTTTTACTGTCCCAATTGTGAATAAACTTGCTTATATTTTCACAATACTTTTTTCCAGGCGTGTGGGTGCTAGTGCACCCCTGTCCCGGTGCCCTTGATCACTTTGGCCAAATTCTTTGCTTTGTAAAATTAACAGCATTTGTGAAACTTTATTTCACTATTAGCAGTACTTTTAATTGTTACTGTAGTTGATTTTTAAATCAAAGTAAATTGTTAATTCTTTTAAAACAGGAATCAATCAAGCGAACTTACGATAAAGTTAAAAAAATGCTTCTCAATATTGCTTAGAACACCAGATGGTTGTGGAGATGAAGTTGTAGACCTTTTGATTCAGATCTTGTGTAACAAAACTTCATTTTATTTGTCATTGATGTTAGCAACATACCATAAGAATCATATTGAGAGTTATTATATCGAAGGATGTGAAAGACCTCTGTTGATTACTAACTTCAATGAAGTACGAAATAGTTTTTTTTGTCATCCTTACCTTAAGAAGCTGTACCAATTTAATCATGAATCACGAAGGGTCTTAACATGTACTGCCTGGGAAAGTGATGAGAAATCAGAATCTTGGCGACAGGCTGTTGAGAAAATTTTTGATAACTATGCCAATACTTTCTTCAAAAATGGCTGTTGTGCTGTTTTTGGGACCTGCAAAAATAGTGCTATCGCAATCACAGTTTGTATAATACAGCGGATTCAGAAATCTGGAAATCACAGTTGTTGTTGGAGATCTGTATGGACTTTATTTATTAGAGCTGAATCATCTAATGGCTTATTAACAGGTTTGTACCCAAGTCAGAAATCAAAATAGAATTTTTTAATAAGTTTGGTATTAAGAATTTAACTTAATTAATTTTTAAGAATCTCATTAGTATCATTTTCAAACTTTGAACTTTCTAATTCCTAGTTATGCTTTTATAAACAGAGTTGCACAATTTATGAAAATACATCTAAAGAATCTAAAGTGTTTGATTAATGTCCCCCCTTTCTTTATTGTATTACATGGTATATTTTTAGTCCTTATGCAAGACTATGCTATCTTGCTAGGATGAAATAGCTGTTGTCAGATTGTTAGTGTCCAGCTTGTTTATGTTGAAAAACAAAATTTGTGAATCTGGCAGAAATTTTGAAATAGCTAATGACCATAATGTTTCCAATATAGCTTCTTTTATACTTCATATTCTGATTAAGGAAAGGCTGAAAGAAGTTTTAAAAATATATTTGGATTAGGTTGATGTATGCCATTATACGGTGAGTCTTGTAAATAATGTTCTAACCTTTAGACTGTCTCTGATGATAGTTATTTGTATCCGCATAAAGTTTTGCAAATGGAGTTAAGTTATATTTTTGTTAACAAATTCTGGATGTAAACCCAGGACAACATGTTCTACTGTAACAAAGAGATGTTAATATTATAGATATACTTTAGTGTTGTTTCCCTGTAAGTAAACCATCAAGGGGAGCACATACTCTTGGTACCCACAAGTGCTGCAATCCTGGGACCCCAGCAATCTTTCGCTTTCCTTTTTTTACCCTCTTTTATCCTTAGCTGTCTCCTTCCCCTTCTCCTTCTGTGTATTTACCTCTCAGGTAGTGAGGGCCCCCTTCAGAAGCTGCGGTTGCTCTGTGCTGTAAGCTTCTGTTGGTGGGTAAATTACCCACATGTTTGCCATGCATGGACACTGGGGATCCTGATAGTTGAGGGGTTTTCTCGTAGGACACAAACACTCACCAAAAACTGAACTTGTATCTCCTTCTACCTCAAAAACAATAATAATTAAACCAGTAAGTGCAAAAACTGACTTAAACATCCATCCAAAAAATTATACCTAAAAAAATAAAAAGCTATAAAACAACAGCAATACTCTTAAGAGACCATAAATACTAAAAGCCAGACGATATAACAGACAACCTAACATCCACAGACAACCTAACATCCGCACATATTCTATCCTCTGAAAAGACTACGAGCTTTGAGATGGGGGCCTCTGGTGGAGTTACATACATAAAGTAGATTGGGAAATCTTCTCTAAGCTGTCTGTTATATCATCTGAAGACATTGAAGGTACTATTGGCGAAGTTGTGGAAAAAATTACTTGTATCATTATTAAAGCTTCTGAAGCAGCAATTCCAAAGTGTAGCAACTCTACGAAAAAACAAACCACGGTGGAATGAAACCTGCATTATAGCAAAGAAACAATAGAAGAAAGCCTGGAGCATTTTCTGGTAGTACCCTATCACCGAAAACCTCCTTGTTCTTAAAAAAGCAAAAGCCTATGCAAAGAAAATAAGGTGGCAGTGTCAAAGATAATCATGGATGCAATATGTCTCCAGCATAGCAACCTCTACTTCTAGTAAAGAGCTATGGATGAAAACTAAAAGAGCCATGGGAATCTATAATAACTCTTCAATATCCTGTCTGTCCATTAATAACAATATAATATCTGATACAAAAGAAATGGCAAATATTATCGGTCATGCTCTTGCATCTATCTCTTGCAGTACCTCCTTCTCAAACCCTTTTCTTTCATATAAACAAAGATCTGAACAGTAAAAAATAAATTTCAAAACCTCCTCACACCTCTCTTGTGATTTTACTTTCAATGAACTTACCAAATACTTAAGAGAATTTCCAAACACCTCTCCTAGTCCTGATGGTGTAACTTATGAAATGTTGAAACACTTATCCCATGACTCCCTACTTAACCTCTTTGCTAAACCTCTTAAAACCATGCAATAGAATCTGGAACGAACAAACCTTTCCCTCTGCCTGGAGCAATGCAATAGTTATTTTCTTTCCGAAACCTGGGAAAGATACGTCTAACCCTAGTAACTACAGTCCCATAGCCCTTACTAGTTGTCTCTAAATTAATGGAAAAAATGGTTAATACCCACCTTGTCTACATTTTTGAAACTGGGGACTATATACATACCTATCAGAGTGGCTTCCACAAAGGCAGATCCACTATAGACAATATTTTAAAATTTAGAGACACAAATTTGTAATGCTTTCCTTAGGAAGAATTACTTAGTATCAGTGTTCTTTGACATCAAAAAGACATGAGCGAATGTGGAGATACTTTTTCTAAGAATAAACTTAAGCCAACTAACTTATCAGAGAGGTACCAAAGATGAGGTTTTATGGCATTTTTAACCACTGCACTGATTTAGGATCAATAACTTCATAATTGGTCATGTCTTTCCAGGGGCGCAACCAGAAATTTTCTGTGGAGGGGGTTTCTAAGAAATTGTTAAACATTGCCTAGTATTTTTTGTCTAAAAATATATTTCAAAAAATAATTTCACATTGCTCTCAATTTAATTTAATCGAAAACACAAATTAAGTATGTTAAATTGATAATGTTATAATTTAATATCGAAGCGTCAGGATTGTTACACCAGTTCATTCAATTCTTCTTCAGGTTAATATGGACGTTTTGTGGATGTTCAACATTGCTAGTCCGCTTTCACCCGTTGTGGTTCGAAGATACGCTTTTAAAAGGCGAAGTGTTGAAAAAGAACACTCACCAGTACAATTTGTCGCTGGTAATGTGGCCATTATTTGAAACAGCCTATAGATATTAGGAAGTATTTTTAAAAGGCTTTCAGTGCGTTTGTTGTCGTATTTGTTGGTGATCTAACTTTCGATACCACATGGCGAATTCACCTCTCACGGAACCCTCTTCTATTTCATACATGTGGATGTCAGTTCTAAAATACGTTTTACATTACATTTTTCCATGTTTGGGGTTATACACTGAGGTAACAAATTTTGAAAGGAATTCAAAATGTTCTTTTGATCCACAAATCTTGCATCGAGTTGGCGAATAAAAGTGTTCAATAATGGTATGTATACAGATCTCCTGTAATATTCTTCTAGAGTACCTGGCGGTACACTGCTTCGCTTAATTTGTCGACCTACTACGTTTGGCATACTAATAGGAATATCAAATTCTTCACACAGTTTACTGGCTGAAATAAATATGGCTAGAAAATCATTTACTAAGTTAAGGCGCTTTTCTTCATTGTATCTACATCTGTAACATATCCAACTGCATCTGATAGATTAATCTTGATGTTTTGTAAATATTTGCTTAAAGGTAGACTGTAAGTGAATACTTCTTGCAGGGTGTACAATGAAATCATAAAATGAAAGTTTTTGAATTGCACACAGATTTTCAGCATTTGACACTGCTTTCCATTCTGATTAGATAGTTGAGATTTTCTGCAAAGCACGGAGAATTGCTCCTATCAATTCGAAAAACGCACAGATACTGTCGTGCCTTTTAATCCATTTAGTGGCACATAGCTGTTTTAAGTGTTGCGGTTTCGGTAGATGATCCAGTTTGCCGATTTGCTTATGGAGTTCAATTTGGTGTTTTGAAAAAAACACAAGTTTTCTCAATAAAGTTTCTAATTTCCTCCGTTGTAAACACAAGGAGTAGACTTTTTGCCTAATGATTATTTTTTCACAAAAAAAAAAAGACTAAAGTTTGTCCTGGGAGGGGTTTTAACACTAAAAACCCTTCCCAGAGAAAGAACGATCTGCCCAAGCAGCATTTGTAGCCATAGAGGCTTCAAACCAATATTTTACATAAACAAGAGTTCCAAAGTTCACAAAGCGTTCTGTGATTTTTCCCTTTGTGGGGTTTTGAAACCGTCTTCCTCACGAAACAAGTAGATTTTAATGGCATATAACAGTTTCGCCATCCAAGTGTGGTGTACTGCACCTAGAGCACTCCAATGAATTTTATCTGGAGTATGGCCCAGAGCTAGTAGAGACTGCTCTATTAACTCATGTAATTGTCTCTGGGCTATTTTTCCTTCCTAAGCAACTAATAAAGCATTTACTGCAGAGAGCTTTAAATTTTCACTGCCAGGAGCTTCTTCCAATGGTTGATAGTTTTCTTGGTGTATAAAGGGCCATGCTGCCTTGAATCTTTAGAATAAAGGAATGTCAGGAAAACTGTATGGCCCGAAACAGAGAGTAAATACCTTACTGAGAACAATCTCCAAAATGTGGTGCCTGCATGCTAGCCAGAATTCTTTTCCAACTTTATGTTCCAGCATAACACAGGCTCCATCTTTCAACCCTGTATTAACAGATGTAGTGTCAAAACACATGCCAACTATCTTGTTCTCCAAACCCCATTCAGTTAGAACATTATAAACTGCATTCCCTGTGTTTGCACTAGTACCACTTACAAGTTTTGGCACTCCAAGCAGTTTCTCCTTACCATCTGCAGATACTAACACAGGCAAATGATCTACTTTTTCAGTGCACAAAATATCAGGAAGAATCTTCCCGTCCCAATGAACTATAACTGGATCGTGAAAAGTAACGGATTGCTTTATTTCCTTAAACACAGCTTTTCTTCCTTCTTTCCTTTTGCATTGAATAGTGCTTCGAGATAATGACTATGAACTAAGGTCATGTCCAAATGCTGCTGCAATAGGGATCATTAATTTAAAAACTTCCCTATCAGAAACCTTATTGCGATCTAAAGTACTAGTGACATGTGTAGAAAATAAAGATTTCTTTGCAATTGGTTCAGTCTGCAAGTATGTTTGGGATTCCCTTCTTTTTAGACATGATACTGATGATGGCTTATACATCTCTTCTGATTTATCAATGGTTGAATCAAAATGTTCTGTTGATACATCTTCTGAATCTGAATTTGAAATAGTCATGGTTGGAGACATCAGGGAAGATGAACCTGGCTCTATCCCATTTTCAAGTCTCTTTTGTTCTTTCATTTTTCTTTCTTTTTCTTTCCAGGTTCATTTTTCTTGCATTTTTCATTCAACAAGAAACAAGAATTCTTTCTTGTTTCTTGATGTATTTGTCTTCTGATGAAATAATCATATTTCTCTCAGTCCTCTGATCAATTAAAAACTCTCTTGTCTTTGTCTACTTTTCACATAGTAAGTGCATCATTAGGAGCAATGTCAAATACCATATCTAGCTGCTCTTGAAATAGTGTATCGTGTTTCTTTTGGGTATCGTAGATTCTTCCTTTGTTTTTTTTTCAACAGAAGCTATTCAGTGTGGAATTTTTCAAGCTTATCAATACAAGTTTGAATAGTCTAATTGGGATAGCAACCTTTTGCCACACTTAAATTAATTCTTCTACAGTGCTGCGACTTGCATTTCGAACAGATTTTTTTTCTTGTAAGAAAAAATGGAATCTAGAAGAATTTGCCTTGCACTTGGTAACTGATTAAATCTAGATGTTGGTTTTAAATCTTTGAAATATCAAGAATTTGACATTTTTGTGAAAATATGGCTTTGTCATCACCATCAACTATAACATGTCAAGCACTTGAATAAAAACAGTCCTCACAAACAACTATTGATAGTTCTAATCTTTTCAGCTTTTTAATACATTTTCCTTGGTATTTATTTCACAAAAACATCATCTGGAAAAAGAGAAATAAATATTTTAAAAATAAGAAAATCTCCAAAGTTTTAAAATTTTTGTTACATTGAGCACAGCCTTCTACTCCACCTAGGACATTGAAATTTTGGCCCTTTTCTACTACAGTAGAACCTCGATCTATCGTTTTTCAAGGGGTGCGTAGTAAAAAAACGATGCATGCGGGAAAACGACGAATGCGGGTTAAAGTCAAAATATGAAGAAAACAGTATTTATGAATACACACAATGTATACAGTATATCAAAAATACTAAATTTGTTACCAAACTGTAAAAGAAACAAATTGAAGTTCTGTAGAAATTAAGTCATACTTATTTTTTAAAAATCGGAAATTTTATACTGGGTTTTCCCTTACTCTTTTAATTAAACAAAATTTTAAAGATTTACATTTTTATGTGTATTCATTTTTGTATATAAAAGTCATACAATTTCAAATACCGTTATAGCGTAGGATAAACTAGCCACTAGTGTTGGCTCGATCTCGGAAATATAATCACTACATTTCACACCATACTCATCCCTACTAGATGTAAGAACTCTTCACCTATACCATCATCAACCCAAGATATCATACCAGGAAGTTATTAGATTTGTAAGCCATATTGATCTACTTCATCAATTTCATTTCTGCCAGAAGAAACATTTTACAACGATGAACGCGGGAAAGCAAATTTTTGACAACGATACATGCGGGTTTTGTTAACGTTATTTGAATACAGTTTGTGCAGGGACCATAGAAATAAAACGATCAATACGGGAAAACGATGAATGCGGGAACGATAGATCGGGGTTCCACTGTATGAACTAAAGTAAATAACTTAGTGGGTGCCCTGAGGTGTAGGGTAAATTTAAAATTTTTGGGCCACCCTAATTCAGAAGTCCTGTAAGACATTTTAGTTCTTCATAAGCATACTTTCATTTTCAGCAGGCATTTTGAAAATGAAAGCTCCTACATTCATATTCATTTAATGGGAGTGTTGAAAAAGTTTACTATACTAAATTTTGTGTCTACTATAGCAAGATTTGATGGCACTTCGTTTCTTTGAGTTTGCAGTTTGTACAGGTCTTGGAAAATCATTGTGAACTTAACACTGTTATGTTTGTTTAAAACTCCCATTTTTTTTCTCAACTAAAGTAACCAAAAATCAACTAAATTTTTAAAGAATTATAAAATGTTAAAACTCTAAAGAAGTTTCTTTTTATTGGTGCTCCATTTAATTTTTGAAAAATTAATACTTTTATGATTAAACATAGGTTTTTTTGTTACTTAAATATTTCTGTACTGTATTCATTTTAGGTTCTGTTCAGGTTGATAGTTACTATTCTGGAAATGGAAATTCCTTTATGACTGCAGAGAGGTTGTACAAGTCTAATATTGTGCTCCGGAATGAAGTTCCCACTGCTATTGATATGTTAAAAAGAGTCATGTATTTTGAGAGGCAGTTTCAAATAAAAATTCAAGATAATTATATTCATGTGATGAAAACAGTAATAAGAAAATTTCGCCGAAAAGTTCCAGTGATAAAGACAAGTATGAACTGGAATAGACGAGTGGAAAAACTATCATATCTCAATCTTGGATGTTTCTTTACTGAAAATTTTAACTAGTCCATACTATACATTGATCGATCAATATAATAAATTATCTATTTTTAAATGCCTGTTCACAATTTTTTTGCCCAACAGTTTTTTTCCGGATATTCTTAAATACAGTCAAATCTTGTCATAAGGTCAACCGTGGGGACTGTAGATAAGTGACCTTATAAGCGGGGTGACCATATATGCGATACAAGTTAACAGCCACAATACAAGTAAACTATTTTAACTCGGATACATGTTTTTGTTATTATATGTAAACATATATTAGGAAAAGCAGAATTATATATTGTTATAGGATTAATGTTTTATTTAATTGCTGAAGCACAAATCAGCATTTAAAATATTTATGTTGGATTGCCTTTCCATGAGTTTAGATGTTCTCGCCACTACTTCTTCTCACCACTATTCTTCAAGATCACTAACAGTTTTTAAATGTACCTCTGAGGCCTCAGATTGCAAAAAAAAAAAAAAAAAAAAAAAAATCTAACAGTTCTCAACGAAAATGCAGTGAGAACTTGTGAAACAAACTTGGAACTTACTCCAGGGATGGTTGTGGTACATGCACTGCATCTGACATGTGCTTCCTTTCTAAACAGTGGATAGAGCAAGGTGCAATCTTCTTTTAAAAGAAATGAGGGTCTTATTCAGTTGTAAACGTGGGGAGGGGGTTGAGCCATTTTGTTATTGTGCAAACTGTCTCTTTCCTTATCAACACTATGAAGAAAAGCTAGATTGCTTATCTCTTACTGAAAGATGGCTTTGTCAGTTTTCAGAAATACTTCCCACTGTGATCAAAGTGACTATATAAGCGGGTATAGCTAGGATTGCATGACCATATAAGTGTTATTAAAATATATAGAATTCCTATTCAGTCAGCCGGGACTTTTCAAAAGTGACCTTATAAGCGGATGGCCTTATAACGAGGTTTGACTGTACAGTGACTCGTAAAAGTAATTTAACAGCAGTATCTTTTCATCTATACAGTATCTTTTCTTCATACAGTATCTTTTCATCTATACAGTATCTTTTCTTCATACAGTATCTTTTCATCATCGAAAACTTTTCATCTACTCTATCTCTCAAAGTATGAGAAATTTCACTTTTTAATGCAAAGTGAGTATTTCATCAAGTGCTTCTATGACATTTCGTCCATGTTTAGAACTGAAGAAGGCATAGGTAAAATGAGGCATAAATATACACCAAAATACAAAATTTTCTTGGCTTAAAATTCTTTTTAAAATTTCTTTGACATTGCAAATGAAAGGAGGCTAAGATTTATACATGTACATAAATTCTCAATATAAAATCTATTTACAAAACTTAATATTTCTTCCTTATCTTTAATTAAAGTAGGTATATGTATACTCCCTGTACTGAATTTTCTTGATGAAAATTCAGATTTCTTTCGCATCGGAAACTATTAGGTATATAGTGAAACATATAGTGAAATTTATTATAAATGAGTATTTCAAGTTGGGACTTTAATTGAAGTTCGACAAGTTCTAATATGTACAGAGGTTTCAGGCTCAGAATTCTTAATACCAATGGGTGTTAATACTATTACCCGAATACATCATGACACGTTTTTAACTCGTTGTCTGGTGCAGTATGTCCTTTCTGGACCTTGTGCCATTAAAAACCAACCAACCAAAATTTTCATTACTAACACTCTCTGCTTACTGATGGCACAGGGCCAAAGATGACATTAAGGAACTGAACATCTTAGCAGACATACAGGGTGTGGTAGATAAGTAATGAGACTCAGTCTAGAAAAACAAATTTATTGATCCTATTTTTACAAAACATTAATATTTTTCAAAGTATTCGCCTTGGGCGTCAATACAACGTTGCCAGCGTGTTTTCCAAGCTTTATAGGCCCCACTGTAGTACGTTTGAGTTATCCCAGTTAGTGCCTTCGTGACAGCACGTTGGATGTTCGGAATATCGTCGAAACTATGACCCTTCAGGCATCTTTTGACCTTCGGAAATAGGAAGAAATCAGGAGGACTCAAGTCAGGGCTGTATGGTGGCTGTGGCAGAACTTGAACTCCAATTCGGGTCAAGTAGGAGGTCACGAGGAATGCTGTGTGCGCCGGAGCGTTGTCATGGTGGAGACGCCAGCGTTGAGCAAGGTCCTGTCGCTTCCGTTTGACGGCTCTGTGCAATCGCTGAAGGACTTCTTTGTAGAATTCGCGATTTACAGTTTTCCCCTGAGGGACAAACTCTTGGTGAATTAACCCCCGCTTGTCGAAAAACAATCAGCATTGTCTTGATGCGGGACTTTGACATTCTTGCTTTCTTCGGCCGCGGGGATGCCGGTGTGTGCCACTCCGAGCTCTGGGCCTTTGTCTCCGGGTCGTATTGGAATGTCCACGATTCGTCGCCTGTTACTACGTTGTCTAAAAAGTCTGGATTATTTTCCAATTCATTCAACATCTCGCGGCAAACATCCACTCGTCGTTGCTTTTGTTCGGCGGTGAGCACTCGGGGAACCAATTTTGCGCAAACTTTCCTCATCATCAAATCTTGTGTAACAATTTTATGAACCGTAAATTTATTCACGGAGACCTCATCGGCGATCATTTGGAGACTTAAACGACGGTCGGAGTCCAGGAGTTCTTTCACTTTGGCCACCGTTTCATCCACACGACTCGTTGAAGGGCGTCCAGATCGTTCCATATCTTCAACAGATTCCCTCCCGTTTTTAAATTCATTAACCACCGGAACACTTGAGCTCTTGATAGGGGGTCTTCTTTGTAGGCCTCCGTAATCATAGCAAAAGTTTCCGAAGCAGTTTTGCCCAAGCGAAAGCAAAATTTGATTGCATACCGCTGTTCTATCGAGCGATTCATCTTCAGCGTTTTCACAAGTGTCACGGGCACACAAACAACGTAATACGCGAAGCTCGACCCTCACTGCACCAGAGCTCCGACGCGACTGCGAACCGGTTCTATTGTTAGCTCAGATCCCCCACCACGTGACCTGCAGGTGGAGACTGCCCTGCGAGCGACTGGGGCGCCGCACGGCGGCCAGTCTCATTTCTTATCTACCACACCCTGTACATTACATTTGATTACTTATGAGAGGCCTCCCACATAACACTTCAATAATAATAAACAGTAATGTGAAATTTGTAATTTTATACTCATAGCACTCCAAAAGGATAAAAAAAAAAAATTACACTGGCATTGATCAAAATCTTGCTAAAAAAAAAAAGGATTTTTGTAGTTTTTGTAGAATAAAAGAAAAGTAACAAAAAAAAAACGTGGATTTAAAGAAAGTTTAATGAAATTGCGGCATATCGTTTAAGGGGACTGGAAACTTAGGTAAAACAATGTTAAGGGGGTAGTAGGGCATGAAGCCCGTGCCCGAAATGGCACAAAAACGTGGAGCAGTGCTCAGCGCGCAATTTGAAACAGCTCAGTTCAGCAAGATGTTGTCAGCAACGTACTGTGTGTAGACGTCAGTTATCACATATTCCGAGATATGGGCCATTGGTAATGTATGCGAGGACATAATCAACATAGTCTAGCTGTGGGTCCCTATTCCTATCAGAAGGAAAGAACCCGTTGATTATCTCTGTCATAGTTTGTACGTAATTAGTCTGAGCATACCTATTATTAAACATTTCAGGATAGGGTAGGCTATCCTGAAGATAGGCTAAGACGGTGTCGATGTCACACCCGAGTGCACGGAAGCCCAAAAGTGACATTGGCAACTAGGTCGAAGACTTAAGCCCTAACATAATACATACCCTCCAACTGTTACGGATTATCCGTAGTTTATACGGTAAGTAGCATGAACTACGTAGCTACGGATGGTACGAAAAAACTACGGAATTCAGCAAATGTTTACTTTTTTTAGGGCATTATGCCTACACGGAGGTGCGGTTTGCAACCCTAGCTGCTTTGTTGTGAGTCAACACTCCTGTGTGTCGGCGCCGATCGTGAAAGAAGGGAATTAAACATTCTCCCTCGGCGCCGGCAGCCGTGAGCGAACTTGTGTCGGCGAAAGTGTGGTGT
This sequence comes from Cheiracanthium punctorium, assembly GCA_038373885.1. Classification (NCBI taxonomy): domain Eukaryota; kingdom Metazoa; phylum Arthropoda; class Arachnida; order Araneae; family Cheiracanthiidae; genus Cheiracanthium; species Cheiracanthium punctorium. The sequence goes on from JAWZYV010014775.1 coordinate 40,368, forward strand.
GCGTGGGAGGGGGGGGGGGATGCCGTTAGCTGCTCCTTCTCTTGTTACGTCACGTGTCCTCTCGCATTTCCCGCCACCCTATCTTGCTCCGTCCTGTGTTAGGATGTAAGCTTAGATCTTTTGTGGAAGGAAAGTGCAGCGCACGTTGTTTTCTTTGTTCACATGGATCGTTTTTTAAAACGTGATAGTACTACTGATATTAAAAAAAACCTCTAATAATGATGTTGCAGGTGCAGGGTGTCTACCACTCTTGAAAGTCTGGTAAAAGCTGGGGAATCGGAAAATGGGTCCGGAAAGTCTGGAAAAAGCCGGGAAATTGGATAATGGGTCCGGAAAATTCACCAAAAGAATCAATTTTTTTTTTCTGTGTCTTTGTTTTTTCTACACTTTATCTCTAATTGTCAGACTGGAAACCGAAATCAGCTGCGACGCATTTTTCGGACCGCGAAAGCATCAAGCGATGTATTTGTATAAGGAGGGGAAAATGGGGGACTCATCAATCGTGACGTGAGGGTAAAAGACAAATTAGCTTACTTGGTAACTTATATCTTAAGACTGTGTTTTCAAGAACAGTTAGTTAATTCTATCAGAAAGTGCAACTACTTCTGTTTCTCAATGGATGAAAGCTTAATCCTGTATACTTTAGTCAAAATTGATTTAAAGAAGTTGTACAAAATATGCAAATATAAAGACAAGCATTGTGCAATTTCCCTAAGTAAAATGCATTGGTCAGGAATTTTATTCCTGGGACCTCCCAAAAGTGAGGAAATTGACTTTCAGAAATTTGGTAGACACCCTGTGTTGAGAAAATCTCTAAAAAGCGGGAGGTTACGATTACTTCAACTCATATATATGTATAGGTGTTTGTGATAAGGGAGTGATGAATATACATTTTGTATGGCAAAAAATTCCTCATGGGGAGTTATGATTCCCCTAACCCCCCCTCCCCACGGCAATATCGCTTAAGTGCTACTGATGAGGTGAAGGCCAATGTTGGAGGGTATGCTGGCGGAAATATCACTGCTGCCCATCGCGAAATTGCCCAGCACCAATCCAACAGCCTCCATTATAGTGTGGGATATCATACCATCATAGTTGCAGGGCGCATACACGTGCCACACTGCTTCTCCAGGCATTCGAGGTATTGGATTGCTCCAATGGTGAGAACTCACCACACCAGCCTGATCATTATCTAAAAAAGCAGTCCTTAATTCAGCAGTAGGTGGTCCAAGAGGAACATCAGGTTTTAGAAGTGTAGAAGTACAGGTTCCCCAAATCATCAGATTCTCAAAAATAATGTGCCAAGACTTCATCATAGCACCTTTTCTGGAGAAGAATGCAATTACATTGGAAAATTCACGTTCACCTATCAATCCAATCCAGCTTAGCAAGAATTCAATTAAGTTTACAGCTGGCGCAACATGCATGGCAAAATCCCCACATACGTGGAATTCAGTGTCAGGCTCCATGACTCTCCATCCGTCGGGCCCAGCATATGGGCGGAAAAGTGCCTTGCCGTCCCATATTGCCGGTTCATCATTAGCACGCATAACTGCGGCATCTCGCCTAGGCCAAAGTACATGATAGTCCCACCTGTCCAATTGCTGAATTATTGGATGAAAGCGAACATGATTGGCCACTTATTTAGTCTCTCGGGGTATGAACTATACCCAAATTGCCTATCGGATAGGGAGCCAGACAGAGAATTACTAAGGCGATGGTAGCCATATACTGGGGGTCATGCCATTCGTGAGGAATCCAGAGGAGAGGGGCTTTGGTTGGAACAGTAACCATAGAATGGTGGAATTGTAAGTTGCACGTGACGGCAGCTTCGTCAACTCTACCAATGAAAGGGAAACTAGGGTAGGCACACCCGTCACAATTTTCCTGTAAACGGGGATATTCATTTATAACATGCTCGAACCTGGTTCTGGGACCAACGTGGAGCCAAGGCGTGTGTACTTGAGGCTGCCCTTCCAAACTAACTCCACGCAAATGTGTTGGGTCAATTAATGACCACCAAGCAGCATAGTTAGAGAGCTTCATGTTAAATGATGTCATATCCAGAGTCAGCTGATTTGAACTGACAAAATCAGCAGATAATTTTTCACCTCCGTATCTGAGGCAGAAGAAATTTAGAACATAATTAGTTACATCAGACTGGCGATAGCCCCACAACAACGGGTCTGGTCTGTGGGATGCAATGTCCGTCGTGGGTGATGAGGCATTATAAACAGCTTGAGCATACTGGCTGGTTCTAAGAGGTGGAATGTCCGTATCACAATATTGAGTGTCTTTGATATGTAGGACTGGTACACCGGCAGCACCGGCTGGCCTGCAGCTATACTCTACCACTTTTTTGCTCTGTTTTTACAGCCGAACTCCTAGCCATCTATGAAAGCCTTTAATATATTTCTAGAACGAATAAAAAAAGATTTATCATCTACTCTGACTCTCTTAGTGTATTGGAGACTTTGAAATCAGGCACTGTAACACATAGCTATATAATTAAAGTTTTGCATACCTTCGAACAACTTATAAACCGTGGGTACAGCATACTCTTCTGTTGGGTACCCAGTCATATTGGGATCAGTGGCAATGAGAAGGCCGACACACTAGCCAAGCAAGCTACATTCCCATACAACGGCATTCTAACTTATAATGACATTAAGGCTAGCATCTCAAGCATAATTAAAGGAATCTGGAATGATAAATGGGATTGTGAAACAGGGAACAAACTCCATTCAATCTGCCCAGCCCGAACTCATTGGCTCTCACCCCTATCGCAGACTTGATGTCATTCTAACACGTCTGCGTATAGGTCACACTAGGCTTACCCATAAGCACTTACTCCTGGGTGAACCTGCTCCGGAGTGCCCCCATTGTCATACTCATCTCACCATTCGTCATCTTTTAACCTCATGTACTGCTTTTAATAATTTTTACCACATATTTTTTAACTGCTCTCATCCCGAACTTGGCAAAATTTTGGGTGAAATCCCACACCGTAATTTGTTCGCTTTTCTCTGACGTACCAATATTTTTTATTCAGTGTGAAGTGTCCACCTTTGTCTGACTGGTATCTGGATGGGACCCATCCAGATGTCCTTTAGTTAATTTTTTCACACTTTTACCCTTCTACAGTTTGCTTTTATCATTTTTAGACGTCACAGTTTTTAGCTTTTCTTGTTTTATGCAACATCCTTTTACCTGACAACATCGTTTTTACACTCTCTATACATAGTCTGGCGCAGTATGTCCTTTTTGGACCTTGTGCCAATAAACACAACCAACCAACCAACGTATTGGCCTTTGTCCCTCCTCGTCAAGCAAATCTCACAGGCGGGTAAAAATTACATTGTCTCGAGCTGGCATCAGTCGCTCGTAACCATCGGGAACTCCGTCCAACATACGCAATAGGACTATCGGTTGGCCATCATAAGTACTGGGCCACACAGCCATACAATCCAACTGACCATTTATGAATGGCTGCAGATCCAGAGGATCACAGTTTTGATCTACATAAATGCCGTTGTCTTCATTATGAGCATAGTCATCAGGCTCACGTGGCTGAAGCCTCTGAGGTACTCCAGATAATACGACTCCACCAGGATTACCCAATTGCACGAGGATCACAACGTATCGGACAGCCAATTCTCCGCCATCGTCCGCAGCCATGGGAATGCTGTGAGGATAGATTTGAGTCTCATGGAGTGGTATGGATGTATAATTGTTTAAACCAGAATTGGGGCATTGTGTTCGGAAAGCAGGGACAATATAATTAACCAAATCCCCATAGTGCCTACCATAATCACCTGCCCTAGAAGTGAGGCAATGATGAGCCCAATGCTGTAATGGAAAGTCTTTTTTTAAGGGCTGGTTAATAACTTTATCAATAGTGGACGCATTACGAATGGAATGGACGCATTACGCTGGAATGATAAATGGGATTGTATTTTCTACGTCTCCGTCAGCTGTCAGATCTCGCAACCATGAGTTACGGGGTTTCACATTAGTAACATCCCCTCGGCAGTATCCCTTATAGAGAATGCCTGCCAAGATGAAACTGGCCGGAATTTTATTTAAAAGGCAATATGCAACCCAGTAGATTGCGCCTTTGGCCTGGGCAATACTGTGGGTGGACAGCCATCCTTCACATTTCACGATTTCATTTCGTAGCAGCAGAGAAATACTACTTTTGCGTCGGAGTATGTAGCGTGCTACCAACAGAGAACCAGCTTTACTAAGGTTGTCAGCTTTTTCTCGAATCCTCCAAACAGAGACTTCAAATTATTCAATTTCTGAATTCGCTCGTCGGGGGACAGGTTTCTGTAGTTTCGTCAGCCAAAATTGAGCTTATGCTTCCTGGCTTCTTCATTTAATCGGTCTATATGGGGCATGAGCGGAAAGTAGTAATGTAGGTTCGTGGTATGTTCTCCTGAACAAAAGGCTCGTCGAATAACATAGCAGCATCGTCTAAAAGTCATCCAGATTCTAACTCAGTCTCAAACTCTAGAACCGCGAATTGATTTGAAACGGGTACACGATATTCAATACGAGTAGCTTTTTGAAAGGTCTTTGGTTCAGAACTGCTAGCCAGTGTGTTCTCCATCGAAAACAGCCGCATTATCATCTCCTTCTGTTTTTGGGATTTTGTCATATAGCCCAATCGAGCAAGTCCCCAACTAGCACGCAGTCCATCCGTAGTAGCAATAGTCTAAGAGCCAGCGACCGCCAGACCTTCGTCATAGTATAAAAGCTGAAACTTTCTCTGTGCATATCCCCCAACAGAGGTAGGAACAATCGGCCACTATAAAGTTTGGATGACCGTGGCTTTGGCAGGTAACTGGTGGCAAAGGTGTATAAAATTTGCAGACTATTTTTGTCATTTCATAAAGCTTAATTTTTTTATGTCCTTCTTCGCAATACTAGAAATCACTTTATCCCTTGCCAGACACTTTTCCATCGTGGCAAACCCCCGCCAGACAAACTCAAAGTCATGGAAAACTTGTGTTCGTAAAGTCCCGCGACGAAGTACGTCAAGCTGTCACAAAGTGCCAAGCACATTTCATACTGCTACTTCTGCACTTTCTTACGATGCTGCAATGCACTTGTAATAGAATTGCATTTTCCATGAGTTTGAGGTTGTCTGGCAGGGGTTTGCCACGATGGAAAAGTGTCTGGTAAGGGATAAAGTGATTTCTAGTACTGCAAAGAAGAACATATAAAAAAAATTAAGCTTTATGAAATAACGAAAATTTTCTGCAATTTTATAGACCTTTGCCACCTGTTACCTGCCAAAGCCGCGATCATCCAAACTTTATAGTGGTCAATTGTTCCTACCTCTGTTGGGCAATATGCGCAGAGAAAGTTTCATCTTTTATACTATGACGAAGGTCTGGCGGCAGCGGGCTCTTGCTCTACAATGCAGACGGCAGGATTGAAAGCTAACCCACTCAGTTGAGTGACAACATGGCGAAAAATGTCGCCCTGAGACGACAGGTCAAGTTCATTTCTGGGTAATTGGTTGAAGCCAGTTAAGTTACCCATCTCGAATGCCATAGATAGCTCATTTAAGGCTGGAGCCTCCATGGTCCCCAAAGCGTCCCGAGGAGTGGCCTCAACTCCTGGACACCCCTCAGGGGGAAAACCTTCTTTTGGTTTTTACGGGTGTCGCAATCCCGGGGTCCCAGTGATCTTTCGCCTTTCTTTGCTCTACTCTCCTCTCTTCTTAGCTTTATCCTTCCCTTTCCCCCTCATTGTAGTTTCCTCTTTGGAGGTGAGGGCCCCCTTTAGAAGCTGCGGTTGCCCTGTGCCGTCAGCTTCTATTGGCGGAAAACTACCCACGTGTTGGCCGTGCGTGGAGAAACGTGTTCCCGGAAATGGGGATCCTGGTAATTGAGGGGTGTTCCCGTAAAGGAAATCATCATTACGGAATTTCCACAGACACGGGAGAAACTTCAACACATTGCTTTGGCCTCGGCTTCGGGTAAACGGGTGGTATACAGCGTTCTCCTGTATATCAATCGGCTGGTGGTACTGATTTCGATCAACTGCTAGGGATCAAGCAGTCGGACATCTACTGGGCACGTCGTCAAGGGTGGATGCTGCCTAAGGGAAGTACTGTGCGCGTATAGACCCGACTAGCACAGGTGTGCAAATGCACACCCCCTCGTAGGGCTCTGTGGTGGGCGGTGCGGCCGCGTCCGAATCTCAATTCCCCCAACATGGCTTTGAAAAATTCTTTGTCAAACATCAACGCTCCGCTGTCAACCTCCAATGAAAACACTGATGCACAACTTATACACATGAATGCTCGATTCTTCATCATCCACTGTGTTGAAGGTAACTTTAATGAAACATCACCATTCTTAATATACAAATGTATCACCGATAATGTAGGAGAAGTTAAAAAATTAAGATCTGGAGACCTCTTAGTAGAAGTATCAGGCAATAGACAAGCTTCCAAAATCATGAAGATTACAAACTTTGGCCTAAAATCTGTTACAGTGACACCCCACACATCCCTAAACATCTCACGAGGAGTCATATCAGAACCTGAACTTTTGTACTGCTCTGAAGCTGAAATATTAGAAAACCTGAGAGATGACAAAGTATGCGCTGTGCGTCGAATCAAAATTCGACGCAATAATCAAGTAATCAACACTAAACATATTGTCTTAACTTTTCAGTCACCCACTATTCCAACCCACATTAAAGCTGGCTATCTCTTATGTCCCGTAAGACCATACATACCAAATCCTATCCGTTGCTTCCAGTGTCAAAAGTTCGGTCATACTAAAACCTCCTGTCATGGGTCACCGGCCTGCGCTCCTTGTGGTGCCTCTGACCACGACAGTGACACCTGCTCTGCAGCTGCTAAATGTGTCAACTGTAAACAGGAACATCCATCATATTCCAAGTCATGCCGTAAATGTGCATTTGAAAAAGAAATCCAATGAATTCGTGCTACACAAAGAATCTCATACCCTGAAGCTCGTAAAATAATAGAAGCTCGCACACCTAAACCTGGCCTATCCTATGCAACAATAGTAAAATCTACCAAATCAATAGCCATTCAAACCGACTCTCCATCAAATATTTCCATCATCAATACCTTAACAAGTAAACAAAGTACTCTTAAACAAAACAAACCTTGCTCTACATCCCCAAAATCTCCACCAAAGAAAAAGGTAACAAGTAATAGCTTTACCCAAATCAGACTACAGCTTAGTAAAACAGCTACTTACAAATTAAAATATAACAAATTTAGCAAGAAAAAAGTACCTCCACAGCCACATATTGATGACACAATTTTAAGACTTGCCCCATCAGAATCAGACATCAGTGATGAAGAATCAATGGAACAGGAAGAAGTAAAACCGCCTGATATCTCTGCAGGGATTATAAAGGAGACGCACTATGCCCATAACATTACATAATTATGGCATTGTTGCTCTCATGGAACTGCCACGGCTTTCAGAATAAAATTGATGACCTCAAAACACTTCTATGACCTCAATCCCGCCTGCTTTGCTCTTCAAGAAACTTATCTCAGAGCTGATAAACATCTGACCATCCACAAATATACAATGCTTCGGAAAGACTATAAACTCAGGGACAGGGCCTCTGGTGGTGTGGCCCTGTTAGTCAACAATAACTATCCATACATAATAGTGAATCTGAATACCAATCTCCAAGCAGTTGCTGCTCGTGTCAAATTAAAACAGCTCACTACCATCTGCTGTATTTATCTCCCTCCCAATGAAACAATCAGCCAAACATCTCTCAATAATCTTATTCATGAACTTCCAACACCATTTATACTCCTTGGTGACATGAATGGCCATAGCCCATTATGGGGCAGCAAAGATACCAATACTAGAGGTGAACAAATAGAACAAATTACTACTGATTTCACTCTATGAATTATGAATAACGGCGACAATACTTACTTCCATCAGCCAACTAAATCCTTTCATGCCATCTGTTCTCCTTCAATCCTCCCCCTCTATAATTTCTCAGTTTCTGTCGACTTGCATAACAGCGATCACTTTCCGATCATTCTCTCACCCTTATATCAGAATGTCAACCAAACCACTAACATACCCAGATACATTCATGATAAAGCAGACTGGCAGACCTTTACTTTGCTATCTACCATATTGCCAAATAATATTGAAGGCAACATAGACGAGGCCGTTTAGAATGTCACCTCTATTATCATAAATGCAGCATATGCAAGCATTCCAAAATTTGTTAAAAGCAACCATAGGATTAAAAAACCGTGGTGGAACGAGGCTTGCACCCTCGCTAAAAAACAGCAGAAGAAAGCGTGGGTAATTTTCGGCGGTACCCCACCACTGAAAACCTTATCATCTTTAAAAAAGCTCGTGCAAATGCACGCAAAATAAGGAGACGTTCCCAGAGATAATCCTGGATTAAATACGTCTCCAGTATCTCTCCTTCTACCTCCAGTAAGGAACTATGGGACAAAACTAAAAGAATCATGGGCATCTATAGTAATCACTCCATATCCTGCCTATCCATCAATAACCAAATTATTTCAGATACAAAAAGAATTGCAAATACAATAGGACAATCTCTAGCATTCACATCCTGCAATACCTCCTATTCTAGCACCTTTCTTCCATATAAGGAACAATCGGAACGCCATAAAATAAACTTCAAAACTTCCTCGAACATCTCCTACAATAGTCCTTTCACTATGAATGAACTACGCAACAGTTTAAGACAGTCATCAAGTACATCCCCTGGCCCTGATGGCATCCCTAATGATATGCTTAAACATCTCTCCTATGATTCTTTAGTTAGTCTTTTGCAGCTATACAATAGAATATAGAATGAGCATGCCTTTCCCTTAGAGTGCAGAAATGCAATGGTCATTCCCATACCCAAACCTGGAAAAGACTCCACTAATCCCAATAATTATCGTCCCATAGCCCTAACTAGTTGTCTGTGCAAACTACTGGAGCGTATGATTAATACTCGTCTAGTATATGTCTTAGAAACTGAGGGCCATATACACCCTTTCCAGAGTGGATTCCGCAAAGGCAGAAGCACAATCGATAATATCTTACAATTAGAAACTCAAATCCGTAACGTATTCTTAAGAAAGAACCACCTTGTATCAATATTCTTTGATATCTAAAAAAGCTTATGACCACACTTGGAGATATGGCATACTGCGTGATCTCTTCAATATGGGCTTCCGTGGAAACCTACCTATATTTATCAAGAATTCTCTCTCACTCCGGAACTTCAAAGTACGCATCAAGGACACCCTTTCAGATAACTTTGTACAAGAAGAGGGTGTACCACAAGGCTCTGTCCTTAGCGTCACCCTCTTTTCTATAAAAATCAACAATATCCTTAACCAGCTCCCTCCGACAGTACACGGTAGCCTATATGTTGATGATCTACAGATCTCCTGTCAGGGGCAAGACATGCGTTACATAGAACGGCAGCTTCAAACCACTATTAGTCACATCCAAAAATGGTGCAATACCAATGGGTATAATATCTCTGCAGAAAAAACAACTTGCACTCACTTCTGCCGGAAGCGTGGGATCCACCCGGATCCAGAACTTTACCTCCATGGTACCAAAATCATTATCAAGGACTCTGTTAAATTTTTAGGCCTAACTTTTGACAAAAAACTTACGTTCGCTAATCGTATTTCTGACATTCGTAGAAAATGCGAAAAAAAACTGAACATTTTAAAGTCTTTAACCAATACCTCTTGGGGGGCCGAGCAGGATGCTCTGATATGGATCTACCGTGCTGTCATCCGTTCTAAAATGGACTATGCAAGCTGCATCTATTCATCAGCTTCTAAATCTACGCTAAAAAAACTTGACACTGTGCATCATACTGCATTACGCATATGTTCTGGTGCTTTTAGGACATCGCCTGTCCATAGCTTTACATCACCTGTCATGAACCATCCCTCACTCTCATACTTCAGAAACTATCATTAAATACCTATTTTCGCATTCTCTCCCATTCTTCACACCCCTTAAAGCATTCTTTTATAGACACCCAACTGGACCAGTTTTATGCAAATCGCCCTTCCTGCACTCCCCCCTTCGGACTCCGGATCCGTAGGAGTGTAGTTGGTACCCAATTGGAGGATGTTAATGTGTCTACCTGTTCATTTCATGAAGTCCCACCATGGACTAAATTGCAGATTTCCACCCTACAACCATTCGAAAGCTTCACAAAACAAAACACTGACCCCATAATATATCAACAGTTATTTCTAGACCATAAAAGCAAATATCGAAACTTTGAAGAACTATGCACTGACGGCTCAAAATCTCATAATCATGTAGGCTTTGCTTATGTACATCGCAATCATTCTTACAACCAGACCCTACCTTCATTTTGCTCTGTATTTACAGCCGAATTAATAGCTATTTATGAAAGCCTTCTTTATATCTCGAGAACAAATACCAAACATTTCATCATCTACTCCGACTCATTAAGTGTATTAGAGAATCTGAAATCCGGCTCCCTCACTCATAGTTATATTTTAAAAGTCCTACGCATGCACAAGAGACTCATGAACCATGGATACAACATCCTCTACTGCTGGGTACCTAGCCATATTGGGATTCTCAGAAACGAAAAAGCTGATTCATTGGCCAAGCATTCTACTGTCCCGTATAATTGCGATCTACCTTATACTGATATAAAATCTGGCATCTCTTCCCAAACAAAAGCCACTTGGAATCATATATGGGACTGTGAAACCCTAAACAAACTTCACTCTATCCGGCCGGCCCTTACCCACTGGTCCACTCAACCATACTGCAAGCACGATGTTATTCTGACTCGTCTTCGCATTGGCCATACAAGGCTTACCCATAAGCACCTTCTATTGGGTGAACCTGCACCAGAACGCCCTCATTGTCATACTCATCTTACCATACATCATCTTTTAACCTCTTGCTCTGCTTTTAAAACCTTTTACCTAAATTATTTTAATTGTTCCCATCCCAGACTTGACGACCTTTTGGGTGAAACCCCTCACCAGCACTTGTTTTTATTCCTTCAACGGGCCTCTCAAAGACTCTCATATCCCGAAGCTCGTAAGATAATAGAAAGCCACAAACCGCAACTGCAACAAAATCCACCAAATCAATAGCAACCCAAACTGAACCACCAAAATCTCTGTACCTGTCTACTTTCCTTCTGCAACACCACAAATACCGAAACAATCAACTTCTAATCAAAATAAATCCTCCATGGCTTCACAAAAAGATATATGGAAGAAAAACACTAAAAATGTTAACTCAACCTGACCACAAATAAAAAAGTCTTCTGTCTATAGAACAAAGTATAACAAACCAAAATCATACATGTTCCTCCACAATGCCCTATAGATGATACTATACTACATTTGGACCCTTCTGACTCTGAAATGTCAGATCTCCCCATGGATGATGACTACATCCTTAGTACTCCTCTCAAGTCTACGGGGACTTTGAGCAAGATGAGCATCATCCCCAACACATTATTATGGCTCTGCTGCTATCTGAGAACCGCCACAGTTTCCTTAATAAAAACGATGACCTCAAAATACTGATTTATGATTATAATCCCGCTTATTTTGCCCTTTAGGAAACTTTCCTCAAAACTAATAGACATACTAAAATCTGCAATTACACCATCCTTCGCATGGACAATGAGCTCAATTCGCTTTTATCTTTTTTAGAATTTGAGGATTTTCGCTTTACTTGTTTTATACAACACCTTTTTACTTGGGAAAAACCTTACTTATAATATTTTTTACACGTGGTCTGGCTTAGTATGTCCTTTTTGGACCTTCTGCCATTAAACATCAACCAACCCACCAACTTGACTGACAAAAATGAAAAATTTTGCAAATGCTTCAGATCAGAGTCCAAAATTTCTTGTAACTTTGATTTTATTTCTTTATTTACTATTATAAAGTGAGGATTGTTTATATTTTTGTAAATATCTGGTGTCATCAATGTTTGAATTTGGTACAGAGGCATATTCTGATGATGTTATAATGCCCATAATAAGAATTTTTTGCAGAGATTTAATACAATGTACAGCATTCGTCTGATATTTTCCACCATTCAATTGCCTGATTGAACCAAATAAAGATTAAATATCATCAGTTGAAAACCTACGTGTTAAAATATAATTGAACCCATCCTTTAAAAGATGCTTGATGCATTCACCTTTGGCTCTAGTAAGTAAAACTAGGGCATTATAAATTCTTTCAGTCAAAAAATTGAGAGGATTTACTTTTGTTTCATTCTGCCAGTCTTCAAAATATAACAAAAATTCTTCTAACCACTGCAGTCTTTCATCATCTACTGAAAAAAATGCAGCCATGAATGGATTTTTTTTATGTTATGGATGATTAACCATTTATTAATGTTTTTAGTAAATTCAATTGTTTTAGAGCAATTCTCAAATCGAGATATTCCATACATTTTGCCACGAGTGTGCAAAAACTTTAATATGGCTGACCTCAGATGAAAAAAGTTGTGCTACAAGTTTGACATTCAATTTCTGCATGTTAGTAGGATTGCTACGCTTTTCATTAAAATTGCGAATTTGTTTAAGTGTCCAATCTCTCTGTAATTTCCAGATTTGTTCCAAAGGATAACTGTTAATGACTTCACCATCTTTCTTCAATGCTGTTTCTTTGAAACTAACTAGTTTCTTATATTCTTTAATACATGGCAGAAATCAAATGCGATGAAAATTATTCTGTTTTCATCGAAAGGATGGGTGACTTTAGGTGTTAATTTAGTACACTATAAGTTAGCTGGTTTTTCAGGATTAGAATAATAATATCAGAAATTTGAAACATTGATATGTTTGCTTGAAAATTATCTGCTACTATCCGCATAACTTTGAACTCTACATCTTCAACATCTTTGATAATATTTGAAATTAGATGGTATAATTCTTCTCTACTTAAGCCATTTGTAAAATAATAACCGACTGGTATGCAGTAGTGCGTTCTTAATTGAGAAAACACAAATCCGAGCAAATGTGTGGCCAATTTGTTTACAATCGGCAATTCTTTATTTTGTACATTTGTTGCTCCAATTACAGAATCAGAGAATGGCATGTACTGTAAATTGGGCTTTACTTTCATTTCATCTAGGAGGAGAGAACCAAAAATTTCTTTATCATTCAAATGCTTAAATTTTGTTGAAAGGCTCTGCTTTATTAGATGTGCCAGGTTTTTAGTGGATCTTGATCCTATGTAACGTCTCAAAGTGACAGTAGAAAGTAAGGACAAAACATTCATTTTTTTCAGCATTTTATAAGCTGCTGGAGACTTTAAGCAAAAAAGTATGGCATATCGTATTGTGGTATCAGACCAAACTGTTTTCTTTTTCTTATAGACTATTAGCTGGTCTTTTAAAAATAATGCCTTCTGATCTTTATTTTTTATCGCCTCCTCCCAGTGTTCTATTCCCATATTCTGAGCCTGTGTTTTATACAATTTTTTCATCTCTGTAATGGTTATATTATCTTCTTTCAGTTCAGAAATTACTACCTTGAGGTCTCTAACTTGGTGCTGAGATGATTGCAGTTTTCTTCGTTATTGTTGAATTTCTTTAGATGCAACTGATGAATAATTATTTTCTGGGCTGCTATTTTTTTGCTTTTCTATATATGGTACAGTAGGAGCTATAGTAGCAAAAAAATCTAACGTATCTACAGTATTTGATAAATTATTTTTGGAACTATCACCATAAGAATTATTTACAGAGTCAGAAACCAATTTTGAATTAACTTCTAGAGAAACAGGGGAGTTATCGAAGAGGTCTTCAAAGTTTGAAGTAGAAGGACCTATAAAATTTTCTTCTACACTGTTCCCTTGAGGTATTGCACTATATTTTCTCTTTCTAGAAGGAGTATTGTTTGTGGAAGTGTTCATAGATTTAAGATAACTAGGGAAAATGCTGGGTATATTATCTGGGAGAAGTTTCCTTATTTTGGAACTTTTGCTGAAACATTTTTCTTAAAATTGCAAACTACGCACTTCGGATTTATCACGTGGAATTCACATTTTCTTGGTAACAGGATCTGCAATTGAAGGTTATAAAAATTTAATTCCAGAGCTATTACAAAATAGGAAGCTATGTTCATTCTTTTGGTAATTATAGTGGCATACCCAGGATCCATGACCAACTGGAGTCCTGCTTTACCACAAACATGGATCTAAATTCCATCTGTTCAGTTATTTCTGAAAATGACTCACGATGAATATAATTATAGATGTATAGCTCCATTATTTTATTTAAATAAATTATAATACACCTAGTCACACTACAGCTGATGTACTATTGGGCTAAACCACAGTAAATTGTTTGTTGCGCAGGGGACTTTTCAGCACTTATTTTATCTTAGTACTTCAATCTAATCATTTTTCATCAACATTGAATTTTTTAATAAGTTCATGATACACAATTAACACATTCCTACATCAAAATTGAAACAAGAATTAAATGGAAAGTATACAAATTTTTTTTTTTTTGAAATGTTGCGGAGGGGACAGGATAAAGCAACAATTTGAAAACTTTCATTTATTATCATTATTGTTCCTCTTTTTAATAAACTACAGCAATAAAAATACTTGTAAATTAAAACATTACTATGTGGCTTTATTAGCATAAAATATTACACAAAATTAAAAAAAATTCCCTTTGAAAATATAATTTTAAAATTATGTATCATGTTGCAGAGGGGACTGTTTTGGAGGGGACATTTTGAAATATCCTTTAAAGAAAGATATTTATTCATTATTAAATATTTTTTAATAGTTGGATACACTTTCTATAAAGAATTAAACAATCAAGTTATTTTATAATTATCATAAATACACATAATCAATTATTTCAAGACTAACTTGTATAATCACAAGAAAATTTATTAAATTTTATGAACAATGCTTTAGTTCTTTCTTACATTTATTAACAACATTAGAAGTACAAAATAATTAGTAGGTATCAATTTTATAATTAAACTCAGTCTAATTAAGCATACACTTATCAATAGCTTGGCTAAATGTATAGCTGTATCGCCGCTCATCACATAATGGTTCGGGCAACAGAGATTTGATTTGAAGCAACAATACCCAACTTTTATCTTCTTTTTCTGGAAAAGAAAATGTTTTGTTTGTTTTCTCACATTTACATAAAAACAACACTTCAGCATTTTCCTCATCAATTGAGCATATTTGAGCAACATAAAGCCTGTTTGGCACCTTGGAAATTGCAGAATAAACTTCAACAGTAACGAATCTTCCAACAGTTGGTATCTGTACAGGCACATCATCATTTCATGTGAATGGAGAATTTTGAGCCATATTAAGTTGAAATGAATGTGGTTTTACATAATGCAACTTTTGAGTTCCACTTATTGGTTTGGTCATTTTTCTCCAACGTTTTTTAAGGATTTTCCTTAGTATACACAAATAAGATGTTTATATTATCATTTAAATTTTTTGAAAGTGCAAAAAACTCTTCTGCAGTATTAATAACAGCTTTGTTTTGAAGAACTTTCATCCAAACTCCACGTTTGACAGCTGCGCCAATACCATCAGCTGGCCCTTTACCATGTGCTGTTTCAAAAAAGGACCAGTCTTATTCAAAACTGACCCTCAGGGGGAAGACCTTCTTCAGGTATTCACGTGTGTCGCAATCCCGGGAACACAGCGATCTTTCGCTTCTCTGTTTCTTACTCTCCTCACTTCTTCTGCTGTTTCCTTCCCCTTCTCCCTCGGTGTGGTTCCTCTCAGGAGGTAGCTCTTCAGAAGCTGCGGTCGCTCTGTGCCATCAGCTTCCGCTGGGGGGTAAACTGCCCACGTGTTTGCCGTGCGTGGAGACCCGTGTCCCCGGAAATGGGGATCCTGGTAATTGAGGGGGTTTATTCTCCAACACATTGCTCTGGCCTCGGCTTCTGGTAAACGGGAGATGCACAGCGTTCCCCTGTGTATCAACCGGCTGGTGGTACTGATTTCAGTCAACTGCTAGGGATCAAGCAAACGGACATCTACTGGGCACATTGTTAAGGGTGGATGCTGCCTAAGCGATGTACTGTGCGCGTATAGACCCGACTAGCACTGGTGCACGAATGTGCATCCCCTTGTTGGCTCCGTGGTGGGTGGTGCGGTCGGGTCTGAATTTCCAATCCCCAATATGGATTGGACATTATCTTCGTCTCACGTCAACGTTCCGAAGTCTCCTACTCAGGGAGATAGTAATGCAAGATTTTTTTCTAGTGAAATGTCAGGAAGGAAACTTCAGCCAAGCATCCCCTTTCCTAATACATAAGTCCATAACTGCTAACGTTGGAGAAGTAGTAAAAATTAAAAAAATTCTATCAGGAGACCTCTTAGTGGAAGTAAACAATAGCACACAGGCAAACAACATTATGAAATTAAAAATTATGGGCCTAAAATCTGTCACTGTCTCACCCCATAAAACACTTAACTCATCAAGAGGGATCATATCAGAACCTGACCTCTTACACTGTTCTGAGGCAGAAATCCTAGAAAATCTAAAATCTCAAAATGTTAGTGCAGTTTGCAGAATCACTATAAAACGCAATAACCAAATAATAGACACCAAACACATAATCTTGACTTTTCAATCTCCTAATCTTCCATCCCATATCAAAGCAGGCTACCTTTCATGTCCTGTCAGAACATACATACATAATCCTACCCGTTGTTTTCAATGCCAAATGTTCGGCCATATCAAACCCTCCTGTCGTGGTTCCCCAGTATGTGCCTGCTGTGGTACCTCTGGCCACGTCAGTGACACCTGCTCTGCCCCTCCTAAATGAGTTAACTGCAAACAAGATCACCCCTACTATTCCCGTTCCTATCCTAAATGGTCCCACGATAAAGAAATCCAATCGTTGCGTGCCACCCAGGGACTGTCTTACTCAGAAGCCCATAAAATAATAGCCTCTCGCACCCCTAAACCTGGTCAATATTATGCAGCAACAATTAAAGCAGTCAAATCAATTGCCATCCAAACGGACCCACCGAAATCCATACCTGTCTCTTCATCTACTTCCTCCCCAAAAGCTAAACAGTCAACTACTCAAAATAATTCCTCCATAGCTACACAAAAACGCACTCCCAATAAAAAGCCTCAAAGCAACCTCTCCACTCAAGATAGACCTTTAATCAAAAAAAGTTCAGCTTACGAGACAAAATATAACAAAGCTAGACTTAAACGCATCCTTCCACAGCGACCCATTGATGACTCAATTCTACATTTGGATCCAACTGATTTTGACATTTCAGATAATATTATGGATGATGAAGACATCCCAAGTAAACCTCTTCAACCGACGGGGATTAAGAGTAAGATCTCAGTCATCCCCGATATCACTTGATCATGGCCCTGCTGTTATCTTGGAATTGCCATGGTTTTTTATATAAAATTGATGAGTTCAAAAACTTAATTTACAATCATAATCCCGCCTGTCTTGCCCTACAGGAAACATACCTTAAAACAAATAAACAAACTCAAATCTGCAATTTTGCCATCCTCAGAAAAATTATGAGCTAGGGGAAAGGGCCTCTAGTGGAGTTGCCCTCTTAATAAATAATCAATATTCTTACCGTACACTCCACCTCAACACAAACTTGCAGGCCGTCGCCGCTCGTATTCATCTCAAACAACTTACCACTATCTGCAGTATTTACCTTCCACCTAATGAAACAATCAATCAAGCTCTACTCACTAACCTGATCCAGCAACTTCCTCCCCCTTTCATTCTGCTCGGGGACATGAATGCCCACAGCCCCCTGTGGGGCAGTAAAGACACCAACAATAGAGGACAGCAAATTTAACAAATGCTCACAGACTTCTCCCTCTGTGTTATGAATAATTGATACAGCACTTACTTCCATCTTCCAACAAAATTGTTTCATGCCATAGACCTAGCCATCTGTTCTCCCACTGTATAACTTCTCTGTTTCCGAAGACTTACATAATAGTGACCATTTTCCGATCACTCTCTCACCTTTATATCAGAATCCCAACCAAACTTCAAAAATACCCAGGTACCTTCATGACAAGGCAGATTGGCAGACATTCACTTCACTATCAACAATATCCCAAAATATCCTAGAAGGCACTATTGATGAGGCCGTTGACAAAGTCACTTCCACCATCATTAAGGCAGCTGACCATAGTATCCCAAAATCAGGCACCAGCTGTCGTAGAAATAAAAAACCGTGGTGGAATGAGGCATGCACCCTAGCAAAAAAGCAGCAGCAGAAAGCCTGGGATACCTTCCGCCGGTATCCCACAACTGAAAATCTTATGGTTTTTAAAAAAGCAAAAGCAATTGCCTGCAGGGTGAGACGGCAATCTCAAAAAGAATCATGGATGCAATATGTCTCCAGCATTACTACATCAACTTCTAGTAAGGAGCTGTGGATCAAAACAAAAAGAGCCAGGGGAATATACCATACCCATACCATACCTTGTCTTTCCATAAATAACAAAATCATCTCTCATACGACAGATATTGTAAATTCCATTGGTGAAACTTTGGCCCAATCTTCCTGCAGTACCTGCTACTCAAATACCTTTTATACCCACAAACTGCAATCTGAACGACAAAAACTAAATTTTAAAACCTCCTCGCAGTTCTCTTACAATAGTATCTTCACTATCCATGAACTCACCAACCAACTCAAACAGCTATCAAACACCTCTCCTGGTCCTGATGGTATCACATATGAAATGTTAAAACACCTATCTCACGACTCCCTAGTAAATCTACTAAAACTGTTTAATAGAATCTGGAAAGAACATACCTTTCCCTCCTCCTGGAGAAATACCATAGTCATACCCTTTCCAAAGCCGGGAAAAGACACTTCAAACCCTAACAACTACAGACCCATAGCCTTTTCTAGTTGCCTTTCTAAATTGCTGGAGAAAATTATTAACACACGCCTAGTTTACGTTTTAGAAACAGAGGGCCATATACACCCTTATCAAAGTGGCTTCCGCAGAGGCAGATCAACCGTCGACAACAAAATATATTTAGAAACTCAAATTCGTAACGCTTTCCTAAGAAGGAACCACTTAATATCCATTTTCTTTGATATAGAAAAGGCCTACGACAAAACCTGAAGATATGGTATCCTCACGGATCTCCATAATCTAGGCTTCCGTGGCAACCTACCAATCTTTATCCAGAACTTCCTGTCCCTTCGAAAATTCAGAGTACACAGAAACGGCATTCGATCCAACAGTTTTGTTGAAGAAGAGGGCGTCCCTCAGGGCTCTGTCTTAAGTGTTACCCTCTTTTCAATAAAAATCAATAGCATCCTTAATCAACTACCTCCGTCTCTTCATGGCAGCTTATACTTCGATGACATTCAGATTTCTTGTCAAGGGAAGGATATGCGTTACATTGAGCGTCAGCTCCAGAACACCATCAATCGCATCCTAAAATGGTGTACCACAAACGGGTTTAACATTTCTGCAGAAAAGACAGTCGGTACTCACTTCTGTCGTTTACGAGGGATCCACCCCGACCCTGAGCTCTATGTGGGCTGCTCAAAAATTGAAATACGTGACTCCACTAAATTTTTGGGGGTACAGTTCGATAAGAAACTGAGATTTACTAATCATATCTCATATATCTGCAACAAGTGTGAAAAAGGCCTAAATATCCTAAAGGTATTAACCAACACTTCTTGGGGTGCCGAGCGTGGTGCACTTTTGCGGATTTACTGTGCAGCAATTCGCTCCAAAATGGACTACGCTTGTGCCATGTACCGATCTGCTTGCAGATCAGCCTTAAAAAAACTTGACAGAGTGCATCACACCGCACTACGCATTTGTTCTGGAGCTTTTAGAACATCACCCATACAAAGTCTTTTTATCACTTGTCATATCTCTCATCCACATCCGTCACAAGCTCTCATTAAACAACTATTTTCGCATCCTTTCTCATCCATCCCACCCTTTGAGGGACTCTCTTTTGGACACTCATTTGGACCGCCTGTATGGAAACCGCCCCTCATGTACTCCTCCCTTTGGACTAAGAATGCGTAGGAGCCTTGTTGGTACCCAACTGGAGAATGTCAAAGTCTCTCCTTGTTCCCTTCATGAAATTCCGCCATGGACTACACTGCAAACGTCGTACCTCCAACCATTTAATGGCTTTACAAAACAGGATACCGACCCAAAAATTTATCAGCAGTTGTTCCAAGAGCACAAAAACAGATATAAAAAATATAAAGAAATATACTCAGATGGTTCCAAATCTGGGAATCATGTTGGCTTCGCCTTTACTGTAAGTAATCAAAACTGCAGCTATACCCTCCCTTCTTTCTGCTCCGTCTTCACTGCTGAACTACTGGCCATCCATGAAAGCATTTTATACATCTCTGGAATGAACACAAACAGGATTATCATAGACTCCCTCAGCGTCCTAGAAAATCTAAAATCGGGCTCCATTACTCACAGCTATATTACCAAAGTGCTACGCATACATGAACAGCTTACAAATCGTGGGTACAACATTCTCCTCCGTTGGGTGCCCAGTCATATTGGGATACCGGGCAATGAAAAGGCAGACACTTTAGCCAGGCACGCTACAATCCCATACACTGGCTATCTTGCATACAACAATATAATGTCCGGCATTTCTAGTTCAGAAAAAAGCAGATGGATCAATCAATGGAAAAGTGAAACCGAAAATAAACTGCATTCTATCCGACCTGCTCTCACTCCTTGGCCATCCCTTTCATACCGAAAGCATGATGTCCTTTTGAGTTATCTGCGTATTGGTCACACAAGGCTTACCCATAGTCACCTTCTTCTGGGTGAACCTGCTCCGGAGTGCTCATATTGTCATACGCACCTCACTTTTCGTCACATTTTAACCTCTTGTACAGCTTTTAATACTTTTTACCAAACCTATTTTAAGTGTACTCATCCCAATCTTGACGATATATTGGGTGAAACCCCACATCATAATCTTTTTTTTTTTCTGCAGTGTACTAATTTTCTTCATCTGTTGTAATGTATGTGTTTCTAACTGGTATCTGGATGGGAGCCCCCATCCAGATGACTCTTTCTTATCTACATTTTATCTCTCTACAATTCGCTTTTATTGTTTTAGATTACATGGCTTTTGTGCTCCACTTACTTTACACTAAACCTTGGTTTTAATCTGTTACACATAGTCTGGCGCAGTATGTCCTTTTTGGACCTTGTGCCATTAAACTTCAACCAACCAACCAATCAACAGATTCAAAACCGAAATCTGATTTATGATGAACAAGATTTCCCAAATTGTATGTATTCTTGAATTTACTTCCAGCCTCATCACTGGAGTAATGATGGTATTTTATAGAAAAAGGCAGTTTCTTTTTTGCTTTCTATGGTAGTATTTTCTTTCAGGCTGTCCTCAAATGTCAATGGCTCTTGGCTTTCAGGTCGACATATTCAGAGTGTCTTTCTGTTTTTTCAATCGAGGATGTGGATTGTTCCATCTGAACATACCGATGACAGCTGGTGCTACGAGACAATGGCTTACTCCTAAGTTTTTCAACAATTGCATCCATACTTTCAGATGCAAGAGAAAAACCATCAGATATAAGCGGTGTATTTTTTTCAGCAACCGACTGCTTAGGATGCGTTTTGTGTTGCATCTTTTCAACCAGTCTCGAAGAAGCGGTTTCAGTACCTTTCCATAGTCCTGGATAAGTGAGAAATGTTTTACTCTTGTTCGGATATTTACCAATCATATGCATTGATGATCTGATAAGTTCAACATTTTGAAGGCAGGAAAATTCTGGACTGCCTTAATAAACACTAGGTTCCTTATAATTCACATTCCTTCTCAATTGATCATTTTCTGTATTTGAAAGTGCAAACAGTAGCGGTCTCAAGTTTATTTCAATTCTTGATGTAATCTGAGACAACTCCATAGGTCTCGTAGACTCGCTGTTCATCTCCAGAATCAGACTTGTGACTGGTTACCTGGAATAAAACAAAAGATAAAAATAAGTTTATTTTAACTCTTTCAAACTAATCAACAATAAAAACAAGAGGAAAAGATTGTATGATAATTATGCCATAGTCGGAGTTTCGAAGAGCAATCTCTTGTGAAAATCCGAATCGATTTTTGATCATTCTTGCTCTTCCTTGTGCCAATGCGATTTTTTTTTTTTTTTAACAGAAGTAATGCAGCAGAAAAAAAAAATAAAAAACATGAGCTAGAGAAAATTTTATAAATATAATGTACATGTAAAAATCTGTTATCAATCAGCTCCTCATTCTTTGAAATCCAAAGCAAAGGGTAAAAAAAATGGGATTAGACGTTTGAAGAGTTTGAAGTGTCTCACTTACTTACTTTTACCTACCTTTTACTCCTTGGCAGTTTGCTTTTTAACTTTTTAGATTTTTTCAAATTTTTAGCTTTTAATGGTTTCATGCTACTTTTTACTTCTAAGCTTTTAACTATTTTATCTATTTATGCTTAGTCTGGCGCAGTATGTCCTTATTAGACCTTGTGCCAATAAAATGAAACGAACCAATCTACATTCCCGAGAGTTTTTTCAGTCAAATTGGTTTGAGAACGGTACGAATCTGTTTCTGTTTAGTTGAGGAGCTTTGTCTTAGTTTGAATTTCGAAGTGGCTCCAAGCATTTATTTTTCAACTTTGAAGGAACAACAGTCAATAATTGGGGTAGTGTCAACAATCGCTGCCTTCACCCTATAAAGTATCTTTTTCTAAACTGTTCCATCTTCCACAACCTGTTCTCCTGAGTGCCTACGACGAAGGCTTTCAGGGATCCTGGAAGATGGAGATCTTCCACCAGTTTTGGGAGTGAGGCAGACTTGTTGGTCGCCTGGAGTATGCGCCTGGCTGTGCAACAATACAGGTGAGCCAAGCTCCTGGGACTGTAGTCCCTCAGGGGAAAACCTACTTTTTGTTTTACGGGAGTCGCAATCACGGGGCCCCAGCAATCTTTCGTTTTTCTTTGTTCTACCCTCCTCTCCTCTTGGCTGTCTCCTTCCTTTTCCCCCTCAGTGTAGTTTCCTCTGTGTAGGTGAGGGGCCCCCCGTTTCGAAGCTGCGGTCGTCCTGTGCTGTCAGCTTCTAATGGTGGAAAACTACCCACGACTTTGCCGTGCGTGGAGACCGGTGTCCCTGGAAATGGGATCCTGATAATTGAGGGGTGTTCCCGTAAAGGAAATCATCATTACGGAATTTCCATAAACACGGGAGAAACTTCAACACATTGCTTTGGCTTCGGCTTCAGGTAAACGGGAGGTATACAGCGATCCCCTGTATATCAATCGGCTGGTGGTACTGATTTCGATCAACTGCTAGGGATCATGCAATCGGACATCTACTGGGCATGTCGTTAAGGATGGAAGCTGCCTAAGGGATGTACTGTGCGCATATAGACCCGACTAGCACTGGTGTGCAAATGTACACCCCCTCGTTGGGCTCCGTGGCCATCTGTTTCCCCCTCAATATTCCCCTTATATAATTTCTCTGTTTCTGGCAATTTGCATAACAGCGATCACTTTCCGATCATTCTCTCACCCTTATATCAGAACCTAAACCAAACCACTAACATACCCAGATACATTCATGATAAAGCAGACTGGCAGACCTTTACTTTGCTATCTACCATATTGCCAAATAATATTGAAGGCAACATAGACGAGGCCGTTTAGAATGTCACCTCTATTATCATAAATGCAGCATATGCGAGCATTCCAAAATCTGTTAAAAGCAACCATAGGATTAAAAAACCGTGGTGGAACGAGGCTTGCACCCTCCCTAAAAAACAGCAGAAGAAAGCGTGGGGTAATTTTCTGCGGTATCCCACCACTGAAAACCTAATCATCTTTAAAAAAGCTCGTGCAAATGCACGCAAAATAAGGAGACGTTCTCAGAGAGAATCCTGGATACGATAAATCTCCAGTATCTCTCCTTCTACCTCCAGTAAGGAGCTATGGGACAAAACTAAAAGAATCATGGGCATCTATAGTAATCACTCCATATCCTGTCTATCCATCAATAATGAAATCTTTTCAGATACAAAAAGAATAGCAAATACCATTGGTCAATCTCTAACTTTCACATCCTGCAGTACCTCCTATTCTAACAACTTTCTCCCATACAAGAAACAATCCAAACGCATAAACTTAACTTTGAAACCTCCTCTAACTTCTCCTACAATAGTACTTTCACTATGAATAAACTATGCAAAAGTTTAAGACAGTCATCAAACACATCCCCTGGCCCAGACGGTGTCTCTAATGATATGCTTAAACATCTCTCCCATGACTCTTTAGCTAGTCTTTTGCAGCTATACAATAGAATATGGAATGAGCGTACCTTTCCTTTAGAGTGGAGAAATGCAATAGTCATTCCCTTCCCCAAACCTGGTAAAGACACCACTAATCCCAACAACTACCGTCCCATAGCCCTAACTAGTTGTCTGTGCAAATGACTGGAGCACATGATTAATTCCCGTCTAGTATATGTTTTAGAAACTGAGGGCCATATACACCCTTTCCAGAGTGGCTTCCGCAAAGGCAGAAACACAATTGATAACATTTTACATCTAGAAACTCAAATCCGTAACGCATTCTTAAGAAAGAATCATCTTGTGTCAATATTCTTTGATATTGAAAATGCTTATGACCATACATGGTCATCGGCCTGTCAATCAGTGCTAAAAAAACTAGACACAGTGCATCATACTGCACTACGCATCTGCTCCGGAGCTTTTAGGACATCACCCGTACAAAGTCTTTATATCATCTGTTGCGAACCTCCACTCACCCTCACACGTCAAAAACTCGCTTTTCTCCGACGTACCAATATTTTTTATTCAGTGTGAAGTGTCCAACTATGTCTGACTTGTATCTGGATGGCAGCCCCATCCAGATGTCCTTGTGTTAATTTTATACACTTTCTACCCTTCTACAGTTTGCTTTTATCATTTTCAGACTTCACCGTTTTTAGCTTTTCTAGTTTTATGCAACATCCTTTTACCTGACAACATTGTTTTTACACTCTATATACATAGTCTGGCGCAGTATGTCCTTTTTGGACCTTGTGCCACTAAACACAACCAACCTGGGACTGTAGGGTACTCTCAGATTAAGGTCTCAAACAGTATTTCGTCTTTGTACTCGTCCGGCATGTGCTGCATCAACTCACGCACCTCTTCCGCAGACAAGGTGGTCGGGAAGGGGCGAAAAGTATGTCCTCAGGCACTGCACTCAGGAAGTCGTATATTGTGCATCGAGAGCTGCTGTTTTCAGCATCTTGATGATCAGGTGGATCCACCAGAATACTCCGCTGGTTATAATTTCTCTGCTGGTAGTATGTCGCACTGCGTAGTAGTCTTTCTCTTAATGCTCATCCCTCTGTGCATGTTTGTGTGTATGACACACCAGATCTTAAAATATCACTAAAGAATGGGGAAGCAATCAAAGAAACATCAAATCCCATGTTATTTTACTGATAAATGTACATTTTAAATTTTCAAAGATGTCTGTCTATTATAGTACGTCACCTTTTATGTATAGTTGAGTGTACTGCCATGTAGATATTTAAGAAGTTACCTTAATTTTTAAGATTTTCAACTCAATTTGACAATATCTGAATATTTAATTTGTCAATAATTGGTTCTCAGCATTGGAATTATTGACTGTAATGTGTACCTATTATCGACACCCCATGTCACCTCACTATTGATACACATCATTCATGGACACAAGGTGGTAGGGAAGGGCTGAAAAGTATGTCCTCAGGCACTGTACGTAGGAAGTCTTGTCTTGTGCTTCGAGAGCTACTGCTTTCAGTGCCTTGATGATCAGGTGGGTCCTCCGGAATCCTCTGCTGGTTAGGCCCGATATGCAGCTGTCGTTCATCTGGAGTTGCTGCCACGTATTCTGGAACCTGGAAGGACTCATGCCCCAGAAGCCGATCCTTCCGCTTCATCCAATATGTAGATAATGCAGAGAGTACCTAGAAGAAAAAAAGGGAGAAATTACTCTTTGACGCTAACTTTAATAAAACTTAAATCTCTACTCATTATTTGGATACTGAAATAGATCTGTATTTACGTTTACTCCTTTTATTGAAACAAAAATAAGAAAAAACTAAAGCATACTTTATATCCATACTAAAGTTTTATTGATCTTTTCACAGAGAATCAAGACATTAGATATACATTTTAAAACTAACTCTACAACCAACACACATACTGTGGCTGAAAACTTGGCTCACTAATGCCACCTGAAATGAAAAAATACACTAAATTAGGAAATAAATAAAATGGTGAAAATAAATTACAGATATAAAGCTTTTTCTGCAAACAGTGAACATAACAATATTTATAATACAATACACAACAATGTAATGGGATTCTGTGGAAGCGATTATAAGATACTTAGTATAATTATGTTGTTGATAGTTTTTTCTTATTGTTTCATTATTCAGACATTTAATATCTCACTTTACTGAAAATAAAAAAGAACAGATTTTAATATGGTTTTATTCAAGATTATTGAACTTACCTTCATGGAGTTTAGGCGGTCTGCAAGTATATGCCTGTCTGTTAGTTGAGGTGGAAGCTTCCTCTCTCTTTTTTATGGTCGTTCAAGTAAAAATTGACTATATGCTTGAACGATACAATCCCATCTGTGGTCGAAAGATCCTGTCTCATTAAATTACGGCGAAGAGTTTTCAAAAGATGAGGCGGATCGAAAATGCCAAATACCTTTTGCCCATTTTTCACAAAGTATGGTCTCTCTGGTGAGATGCCAAACATCCTGAAAAGTTTGTGGCTTGCTGAGCCTAGTCGCACACCAATGCTTTGATAATAATACCAGCCTCCTCTAATTTGTCTAGCAGATCAACAATAATAATTTTCAAATGATATCCCGAGACTGAACCTGGAAATGAAATTTAAGTTTATTAATAATAATGCAGAGAAACTCTAAAATGCAATTGCAAGGGTTTTCAGGTAAAACATTTGTAAAAGTTTCCATGTGATAATGTGATCCACATAATTATGAAGTCTTTTTTAATTTTCCTAATAAATTTTCCTGATTCTTGCTTAAGTAGGTATTGTTAGACGAAAGCCACCGATACATCAGCCCTACATAGATTGAAATGGGAAATATGATTTTTACCAATTTATAAAGTTAAAGAAGTTTTAGTAAGTTAATCAAATTTCAGTAACTATTTCTGCTCGTGATAAAATCCTTAAATCAATAGTTTTGAGGACAAAGCAATCAGGCAGTTTTACAATTTTGTTGAATACAGATTCTTTATAAAATAAATTAAAAAGCAGCAGATAATGAGTTACTTTTAAAATGTTTAACTTTACTGCTACAAAATAAAAGTAAACTAACAGTAAGCATACAAACTAGATAGCTAGATATATATTTTAATATGCACTCACTATTTGAAATGTAATATGACATGAGAAGTCTTTTCTTTCCTTGCAAACTTCTTATCATCATCACAAACACAGAATTTGCGACCTTTTAGCTTCTTCCCAGTTCTCCACAGTCCTCAAGACCAGCAACATAGTCTGCAATAGGATGATAATCAAGGTTGGGCTTTATATTAATTTCATCAAACACCAAGGCGTATACTCTTTTGGGGGTAGGCTTGTCCTTCATCATTTTCTTTAGAACCTCAAAAAGAGAGAAGTTAATCCCCGGATTTGTTAGCTTTGCTGCAACAAATAGCTTTAGAGTTGCCTCTGAAGGCAGCTCAATAGGA
Organism: Cheiracanthium punctorium; assembly: GCA_038373885.1. NCBI lineage: Eukaryota > Metazoa > Arthropoda > Arachnida > Araneae > Cheiracanthiidae > Cheiracanthium > Cheiracanthium punctorium. The sequence continues at coordinate 68,207 of JAWZYV010014775.1, forward strand.
GTTTTTAGAACTCTGTAGGCAGATCGACTTTTGCATAGCAAATTATATGCAAAAATCTTCTCCTAGTTATGCTATTAAACCTGAAATTTAATAAGGTTTTAATCTTTGTAAATTTTAAAACTTCTAATTTTTCTATTAGGGCAATGAACATTTTTCTATTAAGTCAATGAAATAGAAAAGATATGACTAGATCAGAAAAGACAGGGATAAGTACAAGTAACATTTAAATTAGAAATAAGATAAAATTGTCAGAAAAAACATATTACTTGTTATTGATCTTGTAATATTATTAAATGTGGCAAAACTAAGTTTTTTGCCACCAGTGCCCTTCCAGTTGTAGATCAGTGATAAATTATTTGTCATAATGGTGGACAGGAACGACGTATGGTATCATTTAGAGTGGACCCTCCAATAGATGAAAATATACTGCACTGAAAAAACAAAAACAAAATAAACATTTATGAATATTGATTATTTGCCTCTAATTTTATTAAATATTACAAAGACTGGAAGGTCTATTAATGTGAACAAAGAAAAAGCCACTATAACCAACTCTTTTGAATAATATACAAAGAAAATATCTGGAATAAAATAAAAAATGATCAAAATAGTGGTTCCCAAGACTACAGATTTCAAAATAACCAACAGATAATAAAGGATTGAAACTGTTTTAAGCTAAGTGGTGTTCATTCTGTTATCATCCTATATATTGTCATACTTACAATGTGGGTAAAATTTTCTTGGTTGTCCAAGAAATTGTTAAAATTTTCTAATTCTTCAGGGGTATTGACACCCGAATTTTCCTAATAAATTTTCCTGATTCTTGCTTAAGTAGGTATTGTTAGACGAAAGCCACCGATACATTAGCCCTACATAGATTGAAATGGGAAATATGATTTTTACAAATTCATAAAGTTGAAAGTTTTAGTAAGTTTATCAAATTTCAGTAACTATTTCTGCTCACGATAAAATCCTTAAGTCAATAGTTTTGAGGACAAAGCAATCAGGCAGTTTTACAATTTTGTTGAATACAGATTCTTTATAAAATAAATTAAAAAACAGCAGATAAAGAGTTGCTTTTAAAATGTTTAACTTTACTGCTACAAAATAAAAGTAAACTAACAGTAAGCATACAAACTAGATAGCTGGATATATATTTTAATATGCACTCATCATTTGAAATGTAATATGACATGGGAAGTCTTTTCTTTCCTTGCAAACTTCTTATCATCACAAAGACAGAATTTGTAACCTTTTAGCTTCTTCCCAGTTCTCCACAGTCCTCAAAACCAGCAACATAGTCTTGTGGTATTTGCTACCACTGCCGTGAATAATAGTTTAGCAAAGTTAAAATAGAGACTTCAAGTTAAGCAAATTTCCAAAACAAAATTAAGACTAGTCCATACGTTGTGACAGCAAAAGTTAGTTAAATAACCCTCGGTTCTCAGCCTTGCCAGATGTGCGTGTTAGAGATGTGGTAAAATAAACACAGAGACATTGCTTTAGATCACCAAAATACAAATTTTATTCAACAATAAAAGGGCAAACATCTAGTAGCCTCACAACATTAGTATATCAAGAAATAAAAGTAAGATAAACACTGCGCAGGGGTATTAGAGCGCGTGGTAGAAATGCACAAAAACAAAGATCTTAGAGTGCTTTAGTTTCCCATTAATAGCCCTTGGTAAAGGAAAAGTAAAAAAGAGTGATGCTTAATTTAAAAAATTGTCATAACAGAACGTAGCTCGATTGGGATCCTAAGCCAAAATTAAGTTAAAAGGCATTGCTGCAGCATAAAAAAAAATATATTTATCCTATCAAAAAGAAAAAAATTGGGCAAACAAGTCCCCACCTCCTCCAAGTCCTCTCGAGGCATCAAATGAAATCCCTCTCAAAATCCTAACCTGTTACTTAAATCCCCTCATTTACAATCCAACAGATGAGCTTAAATAGTTAACAAATAAAAATCATTACAATTTTATGACTCCACCATATGTAACAAATTTTAAGTTATGCAAACGATCACAATCAAGAAATTACAGTGAGCTAGATTGGTATGGCAAGTAAAGGAAAGCAAGATTATGACCTCCCAAAAATAGCAAGGTAGAAACAGAACATTAACAATTATCTATTGAAAAAAAAATTTAAACATGGCGTTACTGGTAAGTTGTAGCTCAGGATATTACATAAAGGAAAATTTTTGCTTTTACAATTTGTCATCAATTTCCCCCTCCCCCCTTTTAAAGATGAAAAGTTAATAAAAAATTTTAGTGTTCTTCAACTAGGAATGGTGAACAGTGTGGTAGGCAGAGAAGTGAATTGACTTCCTGGGTGGGCCGGATTCCTTGCAGATGGAAATAAAGAAAGGCAACGGTCTTACCGCGGATTCAGCTGCAGGTGTTCGAAGAGGATTTCCAGAGAACATCGGTCGGCAGGACATTCAGGCAGCTCCGGATGATGCTAAGATGACTCGATCGTGGGCCGGGCTGTGGTCTCGGTCATGGTATTCAGAGAGGCCACGCAGGGGTCAAGCGCTGCATAAAAAAAAAAAAATGGTGTCGGAGGAGGTGCATTCTGCCGCAAAAGAGTGCAGAAACACATCATGGGGATTCACTCGCTCGCTGCCCCAAGGATAAAAAAAGGGATTATTCACCCGGCATTGTAAAAATAAAATTCGCTGTTGGTGATCAAACGTTGTGTCAGGCCCTCTGGCCTACGAGCTAAGCCATCACATCATGAACTTGTACTACAGGACGACAAAAATGCCGGGCTAGGCCTCCAGTGTGCGAGCGGAGAGTCAGGAAAAGAATCGTCCTAGCAGCACCACGACAGCTCTCGGAATGACGCTTTTTTTCCCCTTGCGCGAGGAGCTTCGCCGTGACGCCAACGACGGGAACCAATCAGAGCGCGCCATCTCAGCCGGGAAATTTCGAGAACATTCGATTGTCGGGGGAAGGAAGGGAGAGGAAAGAAAAAATGATGGCAAGCAACTTCTACACGCGGAAAAGAAACGAACTTGGCCGAGAAGAAACACTGGCTAGGGTGAAGCAAAAGCGGCCATCTTGAATTGGGAAAAAAAATACTTAATCGATCAAAAAAAAAAAGGCATTAAAAACGTTATTAAATTTCCTAAAAATTTAGTGGGAGATAGCTAATCGTCCGAGACAACCCTGAGTAAAATTTGGAGTAAAAATTTAAATTAGAAGTGGGTAAAAAATAATTAAAAACCGGACATGAACAAGTGATTATGGCAAGAAGTGAGTTAGGCTATTGAAGAGAGAAGAAAACATAATAGTCAGCAGAAAATCGGCAGAATTAATTTAAAGGGTACTTATTTAGAAAGTCCCAACAAAAAAAAAAAAAAAAAAAAATAAAAAGGGGTAATTAGTAGTAATTAAAGAAAAAGACAAGCTATTGAGCTATAGAAGAAGAGTCACCCAGACCATTATACCTCCTGACAAAAGGTACTTAAATTGAACTTCCAAGTTAATTACTAACATTAGACAACAAATAATTAATGGTTAAAACAATTAAAATAAAAATTACTGCATTTGATTTGTACAAACATAATCCCCCAAAAAAACAATACAACAGTCTGCAATAGGATGATAATCAAGGTTGGGCTTTAGATTAATTTCATCAAAT